>JAPYZR010004438.1:0-12286 GCA_030522945.1 Trichopria nigra | reverse complement strand
TAGTTTGTGGGCATTTTTGCTGTACACAGTTTTAAACCACTCAACTTAGCCAGAAAATGGACTGTATCCAATAAAACTGGACAGAATTTCTACCAGGGTGAATCTAAAAAAAATCTATTAATTGTCATAGAAAATATTTTTTCTTTTTTAATTTGTTGTAAATATCAACAATAAGCCTTCAGTTAAATAGGAGCGAAATTAATTTACGAGATACATCTACTACTACTTTGCTGTCTGTCCGTTACGTTTTGTCGTGTGTCGATTTTCTCCAAAATTGTATAAAACAGTAAATTAAAAATGTACATAAAAATTCGTTGCCAATTACAGTATTCATCATTGTGGTCTTTTCTAAATTTATATCTGATTTCTTCTATTTTTTCCAATTTCCTTATTAATCAATATAAAATAGTGTACGTATAAAAGGTATGTCTTTTTCATTTAAGACCATTGTTATTCTTATCATAATCTACTGCAGGGTTTATCAAAATCAACAAAATCGAAGGTTTCACAAGATTTTAATTAAACAATTTTGAATAATTTCCCAATTCGGTTTCACATTTCCCTCGAAAATAAATTAAAGTAAATCCCAGTGCTCAAATTGACTAAATTTTGAAAACATTTTTATTAACATTGTGAGGTTAGTCGTGTAATTTGTCATGTTATTTGTTATCCTTTGGAATCTGTCATGTCACACGTAGCTTGCTTTGAGTAGGTCATTTGTTGTGATGATTTATAGGTCTGACACTTGTGGCATCATTTGACGTTTGTCGTTAAGTATCGCGTTATTCGCGTCATTTGTTAAATAATTTGTCATGTCATTTGACAGGTTGTTCATTATAAATCTTTTGTCAGATTCGTTCGTCATGTCAAAAACTGTTTATGATGAATGACATGTCAAATAATGTACACGATGAACAAACGCATATGTCATAGATATGACATAAATAATGTTAAGCGATGAACAACCTGCCAAATGGCATAACAAATGACACAACAAATGACACGACATAGGACGCAAGAAAGGTCATGCATGACATTTGTTTTGTCATTTGTCAAGTCTTTTATCATGTCTTTTGTTAAGTTCTTTGTCGTCGTATTATTTGTCAGGACATCTGTTTTTATGGAATTCAACATTTCATTTGTCACCTTGTTCATCCTATGTATTGTATGCCATTACTCGTCATTCCACGTACAGCTTTGACGTTATTAGTGGCGAGCGATATGTCGTATTTCATCATTCACTTCGATCGCTGCAATATTTGGCATTGGTCCAGACATTTTTCAAATGACGATGTAAAAATTCAAAATGATAACGACATAAAACTAATAGAATGGCAACAACGAAAACAACACCTATAAATAGCAAGAAATTTCAAGACCAAGCGCAGCAGAATGTCATAAGATCAAATATTGTAGAATTATTTCCGTTTCGAATACGATAAATAGCGCGGCTAATCGACTGTGGAATTTCGAATATAAATTAACCTTCCGTATATAAATTATGTACAAAAGCAGTTGGAAAATGGTCAAAGATAATCGCACGACCTTGGAAGTATAATTGTCACCGTGATCTCTGGGACTTCTTCTGGACTAATTTATACATGTATATACGCGGACTTTTTATTCCGTGCATCTCCCACGATTTTATCATTGCTCGAGCAATAACAATTCTATAAACAGCTCGCAAAACGTTATCGCTCCTGAAACTTTACTGTGCGCCGTTCGTAAAACACCGCTCGGAATGCCATGAAACTCAAGCAACGCCTTCTTATATATACTTACTCGAAAGAAGGATCCGCGGCTCAGCAACGTTCTCTCGCGCCAAAGCGACATTCTCTTGCTCTATCGCACTCTATCTGACTGGTGCACACGGGGTATGGGTTGCAAATTCATGAACGCGCCGTCTGTACTAAATCGGTTCAGCAGCAT
Organism: Trichopria nigra; assembly: GCA_030522945.1. Taxonomy (NCBI): domain Eukaryota; kingdom Metazoa; phylum Arthropoda; class Insecta; order Hymenoptera; family Diapriidae; genus Trichopria; species Trichopria nigra. The sequence goes on along the minus strand of JAPYZR010004438.1, from coordinate 10,357 downwards.
TGAGCGGAAAGGAGATGAAGAGGAACGGAAATAAAAATGAAGTTGATTTGTTGCGAAGTTACACTGGTTGGAAGCAATCCGCCCCTGTTGGAAATCCCTGGACCGATGCACGAGAGAGATCCGAGTTGGTAGATATACATATATATACCATATAGTTGCACCGTGCAATACGTCTGTACTTAAAGTGAATATATACGTATACCCATACATACATACATATGCGCTGTTTAAGAGATGCGCGTGCGAGAGATCTCGAGGATTCGTTCGCAAGATATTTGGAAGACAAAGAAGAGACAGTAAAGTCCGGATTTTCTCATGCTGATGTTCGCTTATCATCGCAGTGACTGTTTCCATTAGAATTCGAGTGACCGACAGGAGACTCTGCTTCAAAACACTAAGATACAACTTCTGTGAGAAAGCAGCTGAGGAGCTGCTGTTATGCTCGCAGTAAAATCTGAAATTCGATCATTCGACTTTCTGGTCTCGTTCCATTCTTCTGGACATCCTCGAAAATCGGCACCGATCACAACATAGACATCGTCTAATTAACGCGTAACGGCCACGGGTGATTGCCCCCGCGACGCCTTCTCCGGTGTAATGTGCGTCAAGACTATTAAAATCGTAACGTTCGAAAGTGGCGATTCTAATTTTAGCATCGAATTTCTCGTTTGAGATAGCAACGTCGCCGGCGGCGCATTGGATAACGAAAGAAAGAAGGAACGCCGGGAAATGCGATGGGAAAAAGTGCAGCGTCTGCTCTGGAAATCACGCGAGACGGGAGCAGCGGTGAATGCCACGATGTGAATTATTCTCCTCGGCACTGCATCGCGGTATATATATATATACCGAGGTGAAAGTCGTCCTATGAAGCGGCACCATTCGCGAGCTTCATTCATTTTCTAGCGGCTGATGGCAGGCTGCGCGAATGCACCGATCTTCCTGCATCGCACCGGTGCCATCAGAGGGTATATATATATCGCGATCACAATTAACCTCTTCTCAGACTTACGGGCCCGGGTAAAGATTTCCCTTGACGGGAGCCTAACTCGATCGCTCGGCAATTAACTCGTAGGCAGAGGCCTAAAAGGACGAGTGATGAGCCGGAATGTGGGAGGAATGCCATTTTATGTAATGAATTTACTTTTCAAACGCTTGTCCCGAGCGGAAAACTTGAAGCGGAGTGATACGACATTACAGGCGAAATGTCCAATGGGATATCATGTATATACTTGAACGAATATCCGTTGGTCAGTTTTCCAACTGGCAAAAAATGAGATTTCAAGAAATGCCAGGGGACACTAATGCCTGAGTCATATTACTATTCCCATCATGTCACTCGTTATAGTTCATCGCATGCGTAAATTTTCAATTTATTTACACAAACTTTTCTTTGCCCTGAAAGCTGTCAAATTACAATAGGCCATTATTATTGTGTCATTTATTATGCCAACTGTCGTGTCATTTGTTATGTCATTTATTAGATCATTTTCCGTGTCATTTGTTGTTTTTCATTTTATTAACTGTGATATTTTATCACGTCGTTTAACTCTTCATGATGAATTATCATCAGGACAAATTGAACGATATTATCGGAAAGTGTCATCCATTTTTACAGGCTACTTTGTCATGTCATTTAATATGTCACTCGTGTAATTTGTTGTGTCATCTGTCATGTCTTTTGTCCAATCACACGATGTTTTACGGTATTTGTCATTGACAGTGTCTTTTCTTATCATTTATTGTCATGTTGTTGGCCGTGACACTTGTCGTGTCATTTATCGTGTCGTATTGTGTGTCGTGTCATTTGTCGCACCCCCTGTCCTACCATATTCCTCGGGTCGATTATTCTTTTTGCTCGTCTTACGTGTCACTCAACTTGTCACCTGTACGTTCATTTGTCGTGTCATGTTGTACTTGTAATGTATCTTTTCAATTGGTCATGTTCCATTCAAGAAGCACTCTGCACTGATGAATTTAATTGATTTCCTGAGCGCTACTTTAAATGTCCTATGCTGCCGATTTTGGTAGTTCTGGATGACAATTTAGAAAGTATGTTTTATGTTTCAGCCATTATGGACATGTTGGCCACGTTAACCATGTTGACCACGTGAACGATCCTCTTTGGAATGTATGGTATCGTTTGTTATTTGTAAGTTACATGCCATGACAATTAACAAGTAATACAAAAAATGACCCGACAAAAGAATAAAATCATGTAGAATACCAAGTAAATTCTTCGCGTCATAATTACATAGTAACGTCACAATTGTTACTAGAACCATAGTAGTCTGTATGAACTTTATTGACACTTTACTGGCGCAATAAAATAATCAATGTCAATGACAGAATGTCATTTCTCGATTCGTTCTTATATTAAAAAATTCTGCAGTATCATTGAGCCTTGAATTATATAGTATTGTTATTAAATATAAATCTTTTTTTTTATGTATACATTATCATTTTAATGGAATCATACTGTATGCGAGGTACTGGATGCGTCGGAATAACCTTTTGATTGGCACTTACTATCGAGCAGTCTTGCGTGAATTCATCGATCTGAACCGCGTCACGAAGCCTTAATCCCGTCTAACGAGCTTTGATGCCTCTCGGGACGTAGAACGGAGCTTGCACTTCCAAGAGCTCTCTTTGTTGTCGGCTACGACGACGATATCAATATCGGCTTTATTTCCCACCTATTGTGGCGAGCTCCGCATCAATTTTCAGGCATTTATTTGAGTTCGTCATTATCAATCGCTAAATAGACCTTGAGCCGCGTCGTTAAATCATTGACATTAACATTGAGCAGTCAATTATACACTGATTATAACGATAATGACTGTTTACTACTTTATGTCTTTTGATGGCGGGAAACATTACTGTCGCATTAATTCACGTTGAACAGAAACGGCCGTGTTGAACTGGACCCATATCTATCAATAAACGTCCATCATACTCGCCTCTGCAAAATAAGTAATGAATCACAAAAATGTCATTCATTGATGGCAACCATTCAAGGATGTGGATTGATTGTGATGTACTGTAATATTTGCTTATAAAGAGAAACACGTTGTCATTATTCGTGATTAAATTTACTACAGCACTTTTTAAAACTTTTACTATAAGTACGGTTAATTTTACGATTCCTTGTTAGAAAATTGATTATCGTGCCGCATAAAAAAGGTTTGTCGCAACAAAAATCTCCCCTTAAAATGTCAACTGGTGTGAGAATATTTTCAAGAAATATTTCAACATATTCATCATCAAGTCTAATTAACATATCTAATTAATATTAAATTGTATTCTTTTTTATTTCTTTTATAATAATATAAGAAATAAAAAAGTAATATAATATAACATTATAATTACTATATTAATTAGACTTGATGATGAACATGTTGAAAAATTTCTTGATAATTTCCTCATAACAGTTGACGTTTTAAGGAGAAAATGAAATCAAACTTAGTTTCTTTTAGAAATGCCATCAGTTAAACGACGTATTTCTACAATAAGAACTTGGTATATTAATTAACGTTCAGTTGATCTTCGTCATAGAATATCGAATCATACTGACCATAATAAAAGTTATAATTATTTACAGATATAAAGAAAGAAGATTCACACATCAAAACATTAGGTATTACAATAATGAATATATATAGTAAATATAGTAATCATTAGTAATAAATAAAATACAACATTTTTCAAAAAAAGTCAAATAATTGTTGTTGATAAAAAAACTAAAATAAAAAACCACAAAATGGTTTAGTTGCAAATAAAAAACAAAACTTTATTTCGGAAAAAGCATTAAAACTAATTTTTTAACAGACAAAATATCCAACTCTTTTGAAATTTCAAATGGACATAAAATAAAAATTGTTATAAATATGGCGTTTTAATAATTACAAGAGATCAGAGATCACTGGAAATGATTTCTTATTAAGATTTTTATAATAAACAATAAACGAAAAAAGTTAGTCCAATGAACAACAAAAAATAACCATTCTTCGAAATTATTATATTTTTCAAAATTATATATTTCAAAAAATGCCATTTTTATAAAAATATTATATTCAATATTATACGGATATTCGAGGCAATTCTATAATAAAGTTATCAATAAATTAACGTAAACGGATTGCAATTTATCCCAACAGCGCAGATGAAATGTTTACATGTATATTCCACCACATCGTAACGTTCGATATAATCGTTAAATAATCGGTTAGATAATATTTGCGATTCTCAATAACAATTTCCCATCACACCGCATAATATTCGCATTAAATGCATAATTCATAAGCACATACTCCAACGAGTATACTCTTATATACGAGACCTTCCTCCTCCCCGTTCGAGATTCCTTATCACTCTTCGCTTACTCCTGCCTCTTTTACATCTCGTATCTTTCTCCTCTCTTCCGTACTCGTCCGACTCGCGAGGTTCCTTCGCCTTTTTTTTTTTAATTTCACCCTCTGCCTGGATCTCCGTGACTTTTTCTGCGTTTGATTCTAGCGTCAGCGTAGTCGCTCGTCTAATGAATAATTAATGACGATTAAGCGAGACAATTAATGCCGACAATGAGAGCTGCGTGGGTCTTTAACGCGAGCCGATCGAGATAAGGAATCGCGAAATATCTTTCAAGAATCGTGTTCGAATTACCATGTTGATGGGTAATGTTCGTTTGGACCGGCATCGGCAAAAGTGTTATAAGAAACGGATAAACTATTATCGTACGTGCCCTTAACGTTTGTCACTAATGATCCCTAATTAAAAAGAAAAAAAAAGGATTTAATGACATCATAACGATAGAAAAAGTGGAAGTGCTACTGCAGGAAAGAGTCGCACCTCGACGACGTTATCGTTATGGCAATTATGTTAATAAAATCGAGTTTCGAATCATTAATACACAATCAGTAATTATGTTATTATTGTATTCTATATAATATCGTTTTAATTTTGTATGTCGCTTTTAAGTACTGACATGTCATTATTCTTCTCATTGCACTTTATTTAAAAAAAAAAAAAGAAACAAAATTTCTAATAATATTTATTTTTGTGAAGTGATCATATATATATATATGTGGTCCTTATAAGTGGCAAAAAAAAAATACAAAATTCAAAATGGTGAATCCAATATGGCGGATTGTGAATGTATCCAATTACGTTAAACAGGTTTTTGAGGTATTACGAATTATTATTGTTACATGAAACAATACAACAATATAAAACCATTAATAACTTTTATTTATTAAAATGTAATTATCGGTAGGTAAACCAGATGAAAGAAGACAGAAATATTTCAGCTATATTCCTTAAATACCTAAAACATATACGCACACAATACTCGAGTACGTGTAGACACTTTTACTCAAAATTTACGTGAAAGAAGTTGCGAACCTTCCGAAAATCAAAAATATACCTTTAAGTTTTCTATACGGAATCCAAACGACAAATTTTCCATTTCGGAAGTGACGGATAAAATTGTGATTTTATGCTGTTCCACCCATGAATCAGGATATTTCCCATCGAGAAATTTATCCAAATCCACGTGTATGCAATATATATATATTGCATATATCTAACGTTTATTTATCGATGATAATTATCATCGTTATTTATGGGACGCTGCAAAGTGGGCAATTAATCAAGGACAAGGTGACGAGAATCGCCGCGAATGAATAGCCCGGGGAAACGAATACCAGATATATCGTAGACGACCAGCTCTTTATGTAGAGAGGGCGCAAAAATCCGGACACTTAATTGAAAATGAAAAATTCACGCGTTCCGACCGTCCCATGTGGTGAACAGCATTAAAAATGCTAAAAATCAAAAAAATGCGAAAATTTTATTTGAAATTCTCTACGCAAAATGTATATATTGCTTATTTATATTGCGATAGAAGCTTCGAAAAATTAACGAAGAAAAGTTTGTTTAAAGAAAAAAAAAAAAAAAAAAACGCATCGGAGAAAAATGACGTAAGAAAAATAGTAGCAAAATCTATGGAAGTTACTAGAAAATCATGAAATTGGATAAAAGTTGAACTTAAATTAAAAATTCATTGCACAAAAACAAAAGTATTGTTATAGCAACCGTAGATACTATAATATAATAACCATAGGAATGAGTTTGTCAGCCGTGCGAATGGTTCTGTAAACTATAGTGCGTTTGACCTAGTAATACATTTTTTCTACAAGAAAATATAGTATATAGTACAGTAGCATATGTGAAAATTTCAATTTCTCCACTTATATCCATGTCGTAGATTAAAGTTTTTGTTTCACACGATAATTAAGAGCAATCTTAGAGAATAAACAGTGCTAATTTTATGCATTTCCAATGATTACAAAAAAATGTTGATTATATGTGTATACCAAAACTATTTAAATTAATAATATTGATATAATTATTGATATCATCAACGATAATATTTGATAAAAGTTTAGTGTTTTATGCTTAAAATTAATTTTTATCAAAAAGTGATACATTTTGTTTGTTTCATAATTTGGTTATTTATTAAAACATAAAAATTTATTAAATTATTTTTAATTTGATGTTGAAATTACGAAATGAGGAATTTGGCTGATTTAAAAATATTTTTTTAAATTAAGTACTTTTTGGTACTTGAAGAATAAACTTGAAATATTTCATTCTGAGAAACAAAACAGATAAAATTACATAAAACCAAATTTCCTTCATTAAATTTGAACAATTAATGAAATAACATCAACACAATCAAAAAGAAAAATAAGCAGATAGTAAATTTGGCACAACTTCCATAAAGTTCACATTATAAATCAAAACTACAATTCCATATATGGTATAGAAAAAATATAAAAATATTCCTAAAGTTAACATTATACCCTACTATATCTTAGAAGGCGATTGCGAAAGCTGGTCCATGGTAAAAAATCATTCCGTACCAGACGACCAAGTTGCACCTCAGGTTTTTCCGCGTGACGTACCCGTAAATGCCCCTGACACGCAATTCTAATTACACTGATTGTTACTTGCAAGGTACCAAAGCAATGCGCGAATTAAGTCGAATAAAAATCTTGTAATGAGTCTTGACTAGCCGGAAAAAATGTTGCGAGAAAAGTAACCGGAAGTGTATTAATGTTTAATTAAAATCGATATATTTATTCTTTAAAAATCAGCAAACTCATATGTTAGTATAATATTCAGTTAGTTAACGTGTTTAAATGCAAAAATAATAAGTAGAAAAACAACAATAAAAAATGTTTTTCATTTAAAATGTTATTATAAATTTAACTACGGGTAACATTGAACACACACACACACACACACACACACACACATATACATAATATATGTTTAATCCAAGGATAAAGTGATTTTTATTTTGACTTCCCTCTGAAGAGACATATCACTCATTGAAATTTATAAAAAAATACTATAATAAGCATCATCATCAGAGTTAAATATATAGAAAAATAAATTTCACATCACTTCAGGAAATATTTTCGACGATATTTGTACTGCTCTTTAAAAATTAAAAATATATTCATCGCACGTTATACTTTGACATTCGTCGCTAAAAATAAAAATCATGAAAATATCATTCGACAGTTTAAAAGTGATGTTTTTACTTTTCAAAAGTACTACATTTTTTAAGAAATGTCTTATTTTTATCAACTCTTTCAGTGAAAGTATTACAAAAATTATATAAAGTATATATAAACAAAATATAAATAGTAATTTTCTAAATATGTGCACATAAAATGGAGTTTACCTAAAAGAGCATTTAGAGGCAATTAACGAAACTTCTTTCCTTCCTCTCATTCGATCTTTATCTCCATCTCCATCTTCATTTATTTCTCAAGTGATTCGCACCTCGGAAAAATTCTAACATTTATTCGTCATAGATAGTGAGCTCAAATTTTACTCCAAAAACAATAGTTCTTTTTTTAATTGTAAAAATGCAAAATGGTGAGAAGCGCAATGAAAAAATTGAGGGCAATTTTTTTCTACATTATCCGAAAACTGTTACGTCATTTTCCAGAAAAACTCCTTAACTGCAATGCTAAACTTTCCGCCCATGGCATGCACAAGAAAATTTCACTGATCGGAAATGAAGAATTTCCTAGATTATTTTCAGTCAATTTTCATGCTTAATTCAAGATTTCAGCCGCATTTCTTGGCTGAATTTAAGTACTTCTTTTTACAGTGTAAAAACGTGCTAAGCTGTCGAAGGACCAAAGAAAAAGAATACGATAAAACTGAAAAAAGCAAAGAAAGTCTAAGCAGCGAGATATATAGGGTGTAGGATGCGCGCGAAGTGAAAATATCGAATTCTCCAAGAGCATCACTGCAGTTTTTTCTTCTTTTTTCTTCTTAAGATACCGACGAATCGTGACCAATCTAATCGCGCTGAAAAAGAAAATCGTTTCCTGCCGAGGCGTAAAAAGAGAAGGCCGAAGCATAGATCACGTATGAGGTAGATTACGGGGTGCCGCCGTCAATCGTAGAATCAGGTACAACAAGACAGTTCCCTGGCGCACGTCTTATTATATATAGAATGCGCCGGTGGTTGCGTGGTGGAGAGAATCATAAAGAGAAGAGCGAAGTGAAGAGAAGCTAAGATATAAAAAGGCCAGGTTATATCGTACAAGGGAGGCCTGGGGAATGCAACGAGATGCGATCAGATGGAGAAATAAGGACCGAGCGAAATTATCATCGAGGCATGAAGACAGTGTAATGAAAATGAAAACAGAAATGACGTTAATAAACCGAAATTAAGATATAAAACGGGAGATATGAGGGAGAGCACGCCAGGTATATGCGGGACGTAAATGTAATCGACTCGGCACAGGGGCAGCGTGTATACGCAATATAACAAAAATAGGCAGAATGAGAAAAAAAAACAAATAGTTATAGTGCAATCGCATCGGTACGACAATCATTTCAAGAAATTAAAGAAAGCTCGTAGGAAGTAAAGGGAAATAATGCGATCCTATTTGTTGGGCCTTTTTCTTGCATTTTTTTCAATTTGTTATAGCGATGCTTCTTGTACAGGTTTCAGAGGTTCAAAACATACGTAAATAGTCTAAAAAACAGAAATTAGAAAATGAACAAAGAAACGTACAAAACTATGAATTCAGTTTGTAGGAAAATAAAATCATCGAATGAAAAGAACAATGCCAGAACAAAACATCAGAAAAAATGAAGAGAAGATGAATATGGATGGACGATCAACAAGATGCAAATCATCTTTCGAAGAAGCGCATCGGATGGAAGCCACCCTTAATAAGAAAGAGCGGGGTTTCATTGCAGAAAATAATAACATCGCTGCGGTAAAAGTCAGGAAAACAAAGATACACAATGCGCGAATGTTAGACACTGGAAAAGAGGTAAAAGAAAAAAGGACGTAAGGCGGTGGGTAATGTGAATGGAAGGTACAAAAAGTACAAGGTAGTGTGCTGCGTTACACGCGGATAAGAGACAAGAAGAAGACAATAAGATATAGGGGCCGAAAGACAAATAGACATGGGCTAGAGGAAAAAAGCGCATAAGAGAGACTTAATACAAACGCACAGATAAGAGGAGGAGGAACGAGTACGAGTGGAGACAAACTAAGGAACAAGAAGGAACATGAAGCATGAGAAGAATCGAGAACGGAAAAAGAGTGACGGCGAATGAACGAGAGAGGCAGAACTAGGCGAATGCACTGGAAATGCTGCAGGACGGCTATATACAGAGGGGAGAAAGAGAAAATCAAGGAATGACGTAACGACAAAATGTGAAACTGAGAACTAGATACGAGAACGAAGTTACCGCGGTGTAAACAATGACCTATTATAAAACGCGGAGTCAACATATTCCTGGAACAGACGAAGAAGAAAGTATTTAAGATACGTTACAAGAAACCGATAACACATAGTACGATGTTCGAAATGATAAGAACAGTATCTTGTAACGAATGGTAATTTATAGGAAAAATATTTACATTCAAACTTTACTGGTTATTCCATTACATATCGTCAATCAATTTTATTATTGTTTTTTTGGCCCCCCTCCCTACCTACTATTTTAATATAAATATATCCCAAAAAGTTGTGCCGATATACTATAATTCACTAGATCAAATACGATATTTTTACTTGTCAACATCAGATTTTATTCTAACTTTTGTCAATTGTCAATCATTTCTGTCATCTGACTTTTTGTCAACTTTTCTTTCTTTTCTTTTTAACACTTGACAGTTTTTCAGTGTCTTTTTATCGTTTCGCATCTGCACTATTCGCTTCCCAGCAAACAATCACAGAAGTTATGTCACAATTATGTAACAGTTACATTAAAATGTCGCCTCAAAATTGGCACAGTTACATAACAGTGATTG
>JAPYZR010004437.1:0-19065 GCA_030522945.1 Trichopria nigra | reverse complement strand
GTGAAAGACTTTCTGTTGATTCGTTCGTGCGCAACAATTTTTTAAAAATCAATAGCAATTTTTCTGTTTTTGGACCGTCCCCCCACCATTTTCGCTTGGGTATATCCCAAAATCTAATCAGGTCTAAGTTGGACCAAAATACAACTTTTCACCAAACACATTTTTGATACCTATTTTAGTTTGGGCGCTATGCCGCGTAGTAACGTACGTACAAGGTACCGGAAAATGTTTTATTGCAGTTTTGGACTCGGAATGATCTGAAACGTGGAGATTTCATGAAAAAAGTATGGGTGTCATTTTTTTCGGATGACCAAATTCAATACTTCGATCCCAACCTTTGGTTACGGGTCGAAGTAACTTTTCGTTTCGACACTTCAATCTGAGGAGTAAACACGAGTTGAACATGGAAGGTTTTTGGCGCTCGCTCGCCACGCTTGGCCTGAAATGCCCCATATATATGCAACACATATTCTACCGTTGACTAGATGTACCATGGAAAAGTGGCGGAGTGGTTAGCGTGCGTGCATAGCGAGCGTTACCCCGGTCCCGCACTGGGGTAACAAAACCAGAGGTTTTTTTCTTTTATTTGCGATCGAAAAAAAAAAAACATGAAAACAGGTACAAAAAATGTCAATTTATGACTATTTTTGTATATAATATTATTGACAAATATTGTAAATAGGAAACAAATTAATACACGTTGATTAACAGGTTTAAAACGATGTAACATCTTGAGGGTATACCTGATTCGCTATATCTTGGTGCTACTTGATGGACGTGCAATAACTACCGTATATTACATTTTTTTTTTAATTTTTTTTTATATTTCTAATATATAAAATAGCAATTATAATTATTATTGCTGCAATCTTTCTGTAATATTAATATCTTCCTTTAACATTTCCGTCTTTGTGCGTAGGTATTAGGATGTCACCGCGGTTTGAGAACATTATAATTGTTATATTGCTGGAAGGTTGCACAGACGTTCCAAGAATGATTTTTTTTTTTTGTTAGTTTAGCGTAGTAAATCAACTTAACTAAAATAATTGTGATCTTACTAAAAACACCAAGCATTTTAACCATGGTTAAAGTTGACAAGCCGCGATAACCCTTACATTCGTTTCATTATTATTGCCACCCGGAACATTAAAAACCAATAAGTTCGACGAGCGCGCCCTCGATATTTTGAGATAATGTAATTTCTTAAAAATTTTGCAGTACCAAAATACTAGCGATGACGACGATTATGACGAGGAGGTTGTAACTCAAAGGATGATCAAGAAAGCTCTTGCCGAAGCAGATTTAGAGAAGAAATATGAAGTGGAAGAAATAGAGGAAATGGAGGTGCGTTGGAAAGAAATATTTTCTTATCTTTAAAGTATTCATTGAATTCTTCCTTATTGCGTTAATAATAAGGGTTGTTTGATGTTGGTCGATGTAATCCTCGATGTTTCAGGCTGCCCACATAAGTGATGACGACGACGAGACCCCTTCCTGCGTAATGTGTGACCAAACCAAAGATCTCATCAGTTGTGACGGATGCAACGGAGACCTTTATTGTATCGCCTGTTTCGAGGACAACCACGATGATTTTGAAATGAAGAAGCATACGACGAAACGTTTTGTACCGTACTCGAAGAAAAACAGCAATTGAACATTTTTTTTTTTTTAATCAATCGATGTGTCTTTGACCATTCCTCCAGATAACTTATTAAACCTCATTGTGCTGCGTCATTGTTATTAATAAGTGCATTTTTATGCACTGTAGGTGCGCTGTGATAACGGAGTATTTTTTAAAATTGCAACGAACACGCTTCTTGCTTTTTTTATAGCCTGTGAACTCTACGCATAGCGACATGTGTGTAAATACTCGTTTAAGACTTTTTACCAAACTTTTACAGCACAGTTTTGCGAATTTCAACTCGAATATTGAGTGAAAGTTTATATTATGCGTATGCATCTGTGAAAACAGTGTTGTGCTTCGTGACAATTGGAGTTCATGAAATGAACCGAATACATTAAAAGTGGCTAATTGCATTTGAAAATAGGCAATGCTGACAGATTCCTCAAGTTAAAAGATTATTGTAGTCTTCAAAATTTGCAAACGACATAAGAAATGAATTTATTTAACTAGAAGAATATAGATTTCGTGAAAATTGAATCGTTCCAAATTTTATTAATCGTATTCTTCTATATGCGAGACGTGAAATAATTAAAATTGATTCGAGATTCCAAGAAGCATTGATATAGATTTCAAAAAATCAGTGATACAACAAAAGTGACATATTTTAGGCATTTATTTGCTTCCTAATGTAAATGACGCAAGATCAAAAATAACTTATGATTAAACATTCTAGGGGAATATTTTGATTGTAAAAAAAACGTAGCGGGATATAGTTCTTACGACGAAATGTTATGTTTGGCTGAATTTATCGTTTAACTGAAAACAATTTATGAGAAAACTTAACGTTTAGTATTTAAGCTTGCACTATTATGAAACTCGTTGATTTTAATGATGTTTCAATACATCGTGGTACGTCGAATCGTTGACCGGACATTTTTCCGTCTACTTTCGTTTTAATTGACGTACTTTGATTGTGAATTATTATTTATTTTTGTGCAAAATTTACAATATAGTGCCTCGAAGAGATATAATTTATAAAGATCTATTTATATCCCTAGATCCGTTTACTTTTTAGTATTAAATTTTTCAATATTGACAAACTTTTTAAACATTGCCTATAATAACAAAAAATTAAATAGTAAAAATGTGAGAAAATTATAGAAATAAGAGAAAAAAAAAAAAAAAAAAACATTACAATTATAGCGCAAATGTAAAATTAAAAAGAAAGCGTAACTCCAAGTTTTTTTTTTTTTTGCGCTATCTTCAAAATTAATGAACGTGTGATTTTTTGTAAATACAAAAAAAAATGTAAATCCAATCTGATTTTTCAGTGCTTCGGAGCACGAGCAAATAAAACGAGAGGCGAAATGTATCGAATGGCGACGGATGTTGGCAGTGGGCCACGTTACGGGGAGCTCAAAATAAAATAGCATCGTTCCGACTGCTTTTGCGTCGTGATGCCGAAAGTTTGCTTTCTCGGGGAAAACCTGCATTAAACCCATAACTACATAAATGAATTAAAAAAGAAATTAATTGCGTTCTTAAACGTGCAAGACGTTCTCCTTTATTGCAGTCAAAGTATATCTAAAAAAATGTAATTATCATCATTCAGGCCCTGCTGCATCAATTTAACTATTACATATTAATTATTAAATATTGAGAATATTTGTAAATGTTTGAGTAAAGCTTTTCTTCGACATAATCCCAACTGTACAAATTTTAATTGATTCTCACTTCGGATACTAATAATGTAATTCTAAAATATGGAATAATGATGTATATAATGGGTACGTTCTTATAATTACATATGTATAATTGGAAAATAATCCTTTGAACGTAAGAATCTCCCATCGAATGAGATATGCTACCACTTTTCAAAAAAGTGAAAATTCGAAAATAAGACACTTTTATATATACGTACGTATGGAAATATATATTTATAATACATTAAGATTTTTATATAGCTAAAGAAAAAATTATCTCATTTTTCAAAAATGGTAGCCTATCTCATTCGATGGAAAATTCTTATATATGTTCGAAGGATTTTCCAATTAATCAAAAAGTGCCATTGGTGCTCCACTTCATGGAAAGTGGATAGCTGAATTTCCAGGAATTCGCGATTCAGAGCGTACCAACGCCACCCTCTCGTCGTTGAGGTTTTATAAATAAAATTACTTTGCGAATACTCGCGCTCAGATTTCGTTATTTCCGCATGGCAACTTTCCGCGAAATTCATCGTCGCGTCAGATGCAAGTATTCGTTGCTTTTTTTTAATTTTATGCTGTGCATACTTCATTCGTATTGATGGTATATTCATCAATTTTTTCACTATGTATATAGTTCAAAACGGTAACAATAATGATAACAGAAATAACAATTAAGCGTCCTTCTGTGCTTAACAACTATATTCGTTGAACATTACATGTAGTAAAAATATATCTAGAATATTCCAAAAAATATCATATAGAATACTACGATGCTTATGAATTAACAATATATTTGAAACAATAGAATATTCTTAGGATATTTTGCGTGACCACTACATTCGACGGCGGACTATTGAGACGTTTAAAGAATATTCCATTTCAAATAAAACATTGAATATCAAGACAGAATATTTAATTTGTATTTTATGTCTAATGTACTACGATAATAATGATATATACGAGCTTTCGTAAAATATAATATTTCCATTCGATACATTATTGCACTATCCGTATGTGCCAAACATAATTTGTACGAAAATGTTGCAAGAATAAAAAATTCCCATTATAATATTTGTTAAACCACAAGATTTCCGGAATATTGATCAAATATTAAAAAAATTCGATTTTCCAAAAATATCGTGGAAAGAGGGTAAATTAAATATTTGGAATAAAATATTCTAAGAATATCGTATGCCACTTTGCATTTGTCAAACTTTTAAAAGAACTATTTCCATTTAAAATATATCATTATATTTGCATTGAAAGTATTATTAAAACAAAGAATTCTTAGAATCGCACTTTCTTTACATCGTTTCATTTCTTTTTATCTTATATTTCTTTTTAAATTATATCGCAATGTAACGCTACGTAGATCTTGCAGAATATTATATATCGAAATATCGTTGCGCTATCCGGGTATCGAGAATATTCTCTAAAAAAAAAAAAAAAAAATTATAAAATATGAGCCATTTCCATCAACGTTGTTTATCGCAGTAATCGGAATTTTCAAGAATCTTAACAGAATATTACAAAAATCACATTCCACGAATATCGCGAAATCAGTCATATACTAAAGACGAAGAATTGTCAATATCGCGCATAATTTTTCAGAAATCGAATACATCGCTTTGAATATTACAGGAATATCTGAAGCAATTTGTACATTTCAAACCTGATGTCGCGGCATACTTCTGTCATATCTATTACATCACGCCAAGAATATTGTATAGGATATTTGTAAATATTCAATTCGAAGGATGTCGACCACGTCTTACGGTGTAACGATATTTCAAACCGAGTTATAGGCATTTAAAAGTGACGGAAAAATATTTTGAAAATATAGGTCAAGATTGAGTGTAACGTATACAGCAAAAAAAATAGACCTTACGTAGCTGACGATTAATGAATTCTGAAGAATTTTGAAAGAGTTCTCACACCAATCGTATTGTGGAAGGCCGCTGAAAATGGGTGACAGGGTATCATAAAAAAACACCAAGAAATTAAATTTGAAATTACGAGAATGTATTCTTTTTTTTTATTTTCTTCATAAAATAATGCTTAGATTCGTATAAGAATCGTACGTTCCATCGTCGTACATTAGCCTAAGTCACGCCGCGGTAATAATAACGTGCACACATTTGCAAAATCGCAGCGTCTGTTATTCGTACTGTTGGCGATGAAATAAATTAAAAAGTTCATAACCATTCCTCTTCTTCATCATCATCATCATCATCATCTTGAGCTAACCTCCCCCACTCGGTGTCGACGTATCATATGTCAATTTCTTCGGCTGGCCGAAGCCGAACGTTTCTTCGGAGCATCATCTCCGGGTCCGCAGTCTCATCCGAGGCCACGATTTCGGCACGATAAACGGTAAACCAACTTACGGAGACTCGGTTGCGTATAAAAAAGAAAACGGAACAACCAACCCGCAGTCAACAATTTCCTCCTCTTGCGAGGGCGCAATTTCTACAAGCTCCTCGAAAACACTCATTCGTGCGAAATTCGTGGCGTACAGTCGTCGTGTCTACATGAGTCTAGCCTTCGGCTCTCTTCAGTCCTTCGGATTGTCGACGAGATTCGCCGATCCTATTACTTCGCGCAGTCTTGCGGCGCTGGCAGAGGAATCGGTGTGTCGGACACTGGTTGCTGCTGCTGCTGTTGTTGCTTTTGCTTCTTCGTCTTCTTGGTCATTTTCGTAGACTTGGGTGACTTTTGTTCTTCGATGGTGTGATTTTCGGTGACTTCTCCGACTTCCTTGGCCGGCGCCGCCGACTCCTGTTGCGGAACGTCCATGGCGGCAATCGGCTCCGGACAATTTTGTACTTCTATGGGATATTGACTAGGTTGGGAAGCCCCGTCGGTCTTCACCTCCGAATTTTGGGCCATGAGTGTCTCTTCGACCTTGGATTCCGCTGCCGGTTCTTTGGTCGGCGACGACGGACAAGGCGGCAGTGGGATGGCCTCATGATTCTCCGTTGGTGGGTGCACCTCGGTCTCCATCGCCTCCGACGGCTGCGATGGCTGCTCCTCGTCCTTAGCCTTCTCCTCCTGGGGTTTTTGATCAGCTTTCGATTCCAGCAAACTGATGGAATCTTGTATACTTTTGATTGCCTTCTTGCGCGCCAATCGCACATTTTCTTTGCCTTCGGTCTCGATGTCATCGAGTTTAATTAGTTCGCGAGTCAACATCTCGTCCAAGTACAGGTACATTTTGTCCCTCGAAGTTCCCATGTACTGTCTTACTTGTTCGGTCAGCGCGTCGACTTCTTGTTGAACCAGAGCTACCCTTTCTAACGGATCTTTCGGCGCGACTTGCTTCGGCTTCGCCGCCGCAGAATCCGTCGTGTCTTGCGACTTCTGCTGCTGATGATTCTGTTGGGTTGGCGAATGCTGCTGTTGCTGATGCGCGTGGTTTTGCTGCTGATGTGGATAATGCTGTTGTTGTTGCTGGCGCGGATGATGTTGCTGTTGTTGCGGTTGCGGCTGATGTTGGGTTTGTGGTTTGAACTGGCTCGGACGAGTCCCGGTCCATGTATGTTGCGGTGTTTGGTCGTACTCAGGTTCTTGGAAGAAAGGATCTTGGAAACTGGACGACCAATGGCTATTCTTCGGAAAGTGATGGGTCGGTCTTTGGAACTGGGTCGGTCTTTGGAACGGACTTGTGTTTTGATATTGTGGCGGAGACGGTGGCCTAGGATGATGCTGATAAATCGGTTCCTCCGCGTCTTTAGCGATAACGGGCTCGTCACGGCCCTCTACGAAGATCGGTATGTGTCTCACGTTCGACTGCTGCTGCGGCTTCTGTTGCTGTTGAGTTTGTTGCGTCGGCTGCTGTTGCTGTGTAGGTTGCTGTGGTTCGGGCGACTTTTCCTTTTCCATCTTCTGCTGAGGCGTGAACTCGGCTTTTGACACGAATCTCTGCTGCTCGGGGGAGCGATTCTCCGGCGGAGCCGACATTGAACGGACGCCACGATTGTTACCCTTGTCCGGATTGTCCATGTTGTGTTGGTGTTGGCCTATGTCTACGGTGTTGCGCAGACCGTATTGCGGTATGTGGCTCTTCGGAGCCCTAGGACGGGTGTCCTGGAAAGACGAGGATTCCGGCTCCCCGTGGGAGCTGACCCCGCTGGCACCGCTTGCGGCGCTACTTCCGCTCGCTTGACTTCTGGCGTCGTCGTCCGGATAATTCTGATTGTGACTGCTGCCGGAACCACGTCGACGGTTGCGTAAGGTATTCGGGAACGATTCGCCCCAGGACGAACCCAAGAGTTGGTCGGCGAATTCCGGATGCCTGGATGCCAAGTCGTCTAGGTGCGAATGAAAGTCACCGCGTCGTCTAAAGCCGTCGTCGTTGAACGGGAAGCCCTGCACATAACGAAATAAAAACTTTGTTACTCTTTGCTGGTAATACATTTAATAGTAGAATAGTAATATATTTAATAGTTTCGATTAATAAGAATTACACGATAGCATTTATGATTAAGAGATGTAGAAGCAGCAGTCGAGGCTTAATAAAATTGAATTATAAAAAAAGTCGTCTAAATCATCGCAAGACCTCCATTGAAACTGGGCATTTCAAGTTTCTCTACGTGATACGGTAAAACCGATAAGAGAGAAATATAGAATTCCGGACGCGAATCGCGGCAAGTTCATCCGCTGAAAACAGAGCGCGGATATTCTCGATTGCTCTTGGAACGGTCAACCGGTTCGCTCGACAATTCTGAACTTGGAAGTTCGGAGGTTTTCAATCTCTATAAAGAGTTTATCCTTCGGCTATTCTCGCGACTCCACGTGACTCATCGGACTAAAGCGTGCAATTCGTCAACTTCGCGTGGCTTTCATTGTTATCTCGATTGACATCCTTCCCCCCCTCCGCCCCCATAAGGGATTCGACTAAGTGGATTAATCAGTATTCAGTATTAAAGAGATTAAAGATATTCTTAAAGGGACTATCGATCTGATAAAAAAATTGATGTTTCTTTATTTCTTCTGTGCATCAGCTGAGCTCGAGCAAATTTTGATGAGTAATAACGCACACGTATTTCGCTAATTGCGATGAAATATGCGACATTTTCAAAAGTCATACCTTAAAATATACGTGACGGTGATAACCGGCAACGCTTCGCAAATTTGCTATAAATTTGTGTTTGTCGAGAGTACCGAACGTCTTGTGTCATCTTCCGATAAGAAATTCGTCGGAAAGCGTTCCGTCTTACCCAAGTTTTACGTGCGCGGATTGTCTGAACAAATCGCATGCACACAAAACGTAATAAAAATATTTCGTCACTCGACAAAATAGCAATTGTCAGAAGTTGATTCATTTACAAACTGTTCGCTCTACAATAATTAATATGTACGTTAATTTGAATCCATGAATCAATACGAATTCAAAATTATGAATCGCTAATTGCTCGATTGGTTCAAAGATATAATAGAAAACGCGGGCAATTGTTGAAAATTAACTCGCGTCAAATTTAGCAACAATCTTCATTTCGACCATATCTCATATTGGTCATTCGATGTCTTGAAGAGGGCGAATCAACGTCGCTAAAATATTCATTTTTCCCGCACATTGTCGAAACTATATAAATTCCTTATCAGTCGGTGATGAAGCAGTTTGGTATGCAGTACAGGAAAATTAATAAACTCGCGAAGCCTCCATTTAGGAGAGGAGGAGGAGGAGGTAATAGCTATAAATTTCTGGATGAAATTCCGGGCGAGCGTTGCCTTTTATGAGGATTTCACTGATTTCTCGTGTCTGCTGCTCGGAGTCGATTTTTCTCTCGTGTGTACTACTACCAGTGGGTGACGTCACGTGCTCGTACGTGGGTTGCGTTACGCATGCGATTCAGTCGCGTAACGTCGCACGTATATATACATACACGCAGCAGCAACTCCAGTTGGGCCTCACGCAGCCTCGCTCATTTTTTGACAAGGAAAAGCATTTCTCTTTTATTTCCTGCGAAACATTTAAATAAGTTCAGTGGAAAACAAAACTTGCGTTTTTTGTTTGCATTCTCATGAATGCCGGCCCACAATTGTAGAATTGGTCTGTAAAGGCGTGCAGAAAAATATAACACGTCCCTTCTTGTGTAACGACCATATTTCTCGAGACCTGCGTGGGGTGTAATAGACGGAAAAGTCAGTCGAGTCCAGCTGTAAAACAATCAGCGCGACGACAAAACCTAGCTGCAGCCGTCGTGCATGCTCTTTCCTGACTATCGGGCAATCGCACGTTCTGAAACACCCACCTTCTACGACGCCCACACGTTTGAAATGCAGCAATTACGATAGGAAACGGTGATCTATCGTTTCATCAATCGAATATTTTAATCGGTTTCTTTCCTTTTCACCGTTTCGTCAACGAACGTACGTTTAACATTCAACAGAAATGGTTGATTGTCTTGGCCGAGCACAGCCCTGACCATAGAAATAATGGCTGCAGTACATCGCGATCATAAAGGTCAAGAACGATAGATGGCAGATAAAACGTATAATAATTCGTAAAATTTTTTGGTTTTCAGAGGAATTTTCATATTAATTCCTACACGATTGAAATCTTTCCTGAAGCGATTGTTAAAAAATACAATTTCAAGGCAATTTTCAAAAACTGAACGTACAGTTAACACTTGGTCGACTTCCGCGCTGCTAATGACATCTTCGAAACGCCAGGTTGGATTTCATCCAATTAACATCACGCGTACCAGTCAAATGAGTTTTTTTTTACAAGGCAAATAAGAAAATGGACCTCCTTTATTCAAGCCAAGATATTTAAATGTTAAAAGAACCGAAAAATCTTATGTGAAGGATCTCTAATAATAACTTACTAGGAGCATTAACCTGAGTACTTTGGAAGGGCCTAACTGTACAACACGCTGGTGGTTGACGATTCGCACGAGACACCCGCACGACGATGATATTGAGGAAGGCCGGACAAATCGAACTTTCAAGTGTCAAGATCTGAGACCGTTGATATGACTTTAATGACGATCGTATTAGGTTATGTACAAAGTACCCATTTTTCAAAAGTTGTGACTTTTCCCAATCTTGGAAAAAGGCTAAATAGGAACTTACTTATTTAGAAATTGGGAATGAGCAATATTTGTGGAAATTGTACAATTGGCTATTGCCAATTTACCAAAATTTTTAAAAGCACGAACTATCGAAAGATTTTTGACATGGTACATTTCCGAAATGTTTATAATGTTTGTATATATGTCGCCTGAATTGGCGGTATTGTTGGCACACGACCAACGTATACAAGTTGGAAGATTGGCATATTAATGAGAACACAAGTGCAAAGATATAAGTTAAAGATCAGGGCTACGGTTTATTTGTAATTGGAAGATTTCAAAGTTTGGAACCGACTGAATCGCGTATGACAACGTCTTTTAGTTACCTCGTTTGAAAAAAAAAAAAAAAAAAAAACAGACATAATCGAGTACAGACTGTTGCATGGTGTAATGGACTGTTGTTTACGGGTTGACAGACTTAAAATATAAGCACATACATGGCTAAAAATGTAATTCGTAGAATACCGCGAAATAAATATAAACAAAACAGTCGTATGCTTCGACCTTTTCTAAAAAAGGTCATGTATTAAGGTGATTTTGAAAAATATCAAGATATTATCAATCCGCGATTGATCGCGCTTTACGATACCGCGGATAATGTATCAACGTTGAAATAACCTCAGTGTACAAAAGGACACTTAAAGGTTATTGTAACCTACCAAGTTCGGTATAAGCTCGTCGTCGCGACCAAAAATGCGCGTATAAAAAGTGATATATAGTCAAATTTCTTCTTCCCATTAACGAGCAAGCCTGACGTTCGTTAAACGTCTGTAAGACTGCTGCGAAATAGTGCAGATAAAAGAAAGTATCTGGGTGAATGTCACGGGGAATGGTTTTGTCCCGACCGATGGCGATCTTTGTGTCCGAAGTATGTCACGGCTCGCACGTGAATTAAACCTGAATGTCGATCTCCGGATTAACGTTCGTCAGATTTAAATCGTAATTTATTTATCTCTGCCACTCGATCTATTCGTCATTTGTAGGCTGTAACGTCAGATTAAGAGCCGCAATGAGATTAATTGATAATACCGAATGGTCAGCACAAAAATCGGTTCAAAATCGACGACAACACTTTAGTGATTATATGGTGAAAAACAAACGACCCGTGAAAATTACGCCTGTACAAACTTGTTTATATAGGTGTTGCTCACGTGAATCAAATGAAGGCGAAATCGTGAATATGCACCTTACAAAATTGATCGATTTGTACATCGAAGAGAGCCTGACAAACTTGCAAACCCAATAATCACTTCGATGCCTGAACCTAATCTACAGCAAATTTGGATCGCGCTTTAGACATGTTAGGCTCGGTTCCCGTTAATTAGAGTGACCGGCTTGAACAATTAAAGTGACTACTCCTTCCTCCAACGGAGAAACCAATCGAGACTACTCCCAGGCCGTTAATATTCGTTGCAATAATACTCGTCGCTTAACGGTTGGAAAGCGAAATGTTGACGGTCGCGTTTACCCTGATACACTTTGCTGTCGAAAGATTCCATGGAAATAAGAAGTGAACAATCACTGGACGAGTGGACGATTGACTTGGCTCGGACTTGTCGCCTTAATGGGTCAAGGTCAGCAGCGATGTAAGTCGGAGAACACACCGCCGCAACGTGGACGAGAAAGATCCGAGGAGGTATTATAATTGTGATTATATTCCGCGAGGTGCGCGTATACTCCTGCTGCTAACGCGAGTTTATACGTATACGAGCGATGGTATTTTTAGCAGTGACTCGAAAGCAGTAAGTGGTTTTATCACTTGTTATATCGGGGGAAAAAATCGGCTCTCCACGACCGACCGTCCGCAGGATCCCCAACGTTACGTAATTATATACACGATAGACGAGCGACGACGTAAACAAAAGCGGACATCTGATCAGCTCTTTCTTGAATCTACGGGATATTGAGGCATATTTTGTTATAATTAGTCATAATTTGTTACGATTGATAAATAATGATGTACAGACGTGATAGAACCAACTAAACAATGTGACATCAAATTCAAGTAAAAAATTTTTATTACAAATGACGTAAACAAATGCGGATTTCGACCTCCATCGGTGATTCGTCATTTGAATTTAAATAATAAACATTTAAGTTTTAATGACGCAATCGACTTCGGTCAATAGTAAAAGATAAAAAAAAAGAGATAAAAACTGACAGACGCGAGGTAAACGCTCTTTCATTGTCGATCACGTTCGTTCGTATTTCACACGTGCACTGAAGTTACACGAAACCTTGAAAGGACATATTGCGACACGTTCTTTCTTATAAAATTTAGAGTCCTTGGTGAAACACCCGAGGAATAGTTATAGGGGGGTCCATCTCGTTCGGTGCTCGTGAACCACGGACCTTCGTGGCCTCTAAACTTTGCTGCTAACTAACCAAAGGACGCGCCATCTTGTTGATCTATCACGTCTCGTTCGAGCTCGCCGCCCCAGTGTCACAGTCTTAATGCACTGACCCACACTCGACGACCTCGAAAAACGGCGTAAGGCTAATTATCGACAAGGTATATTCCTTTTCACAATGGTGCGCGCAATTACGTACTCGAATATCATTGTTTGGTAAATATTAGGTGGAGCCTGATGGTTTCTTCGACACGTGGAGATCGGCAAAAGGGGGCCACAACTTTTTAATCTGCACTTTCCTTCAGGTAAAGCCCGGAGTATATCAATTAGGACTCGTGAAAGATACGCACTCTCTGTTTAACGTTACCGACGGCACTGCGCGCGTTTAGCCAAATGACCGCGCGTACCCGTGATGTATCGCCCACGCGCTACTAGTTTGACGTTGACATCTCTGCGGTAACTTGACATCGCTAGAGGGTACGCCCAACAGGTTCACACTGGTCGAATGAAAACCGGTTCCTGGTCGATATAAAGAAAAAAAAAAGAGGGAATGAAATGGAAACGAGGAACACGCTTAGATCACTGGCTAAAATACGACGACATCGTCGTCTCTCTCTATCTCTATCTCTCTCCAGGAAACACTCCAGTATACTTGGTCAAATGTCGAGAGGTGTACTACCAATTGAGGCTTAGTTTTGCACGATTACGTCATCGCATTAGAAAGTCCTAAAAACATTGTTCTCGACTCGTACTCAGTTTTACGGCTGTACGTGGTCCTCGTACAATTTTTCGATGGACGGCGTATCGATTCCGCAATTATGCTCCTACCAAAGACTTCCTTGCAAGCCGGCTCTTCAATGATTGGGAACCATCAACATTTTCATGACTCCAATTTATAATCGAAGTGCGTGTCAGTTCCTGGATTCCCTTAATTAAGTTATCGTTCTATGGATTTTTGCAATCTTGCATTTGAACATTCTTTAGGCGTCCGTCCAGACATTTTCAAGGGTAAAGAGGGAAAAAGGCAGATATAATAGAGACTGCTGCCTCCCACTCTGTAGTTCTTCGCCACAATTCCCCTGACACCCAGACAATTACTGAAAAGGGTTATGGCACCTCTCTATTTTATATTGTTTGGCAGCGTGCATGTATCAAGTGTATGAAGAGTGCGTGGTTGATGATATCCACCATCATGAAAATGTTTCGTCGTTTTGTAGTCTTAATAATACCAAATTAGTTTGCGGGTCTTCTTCGGGACTAGAACATTTTTGTTTATCCTACCTAAAAAACGTTTCCATCCAAGTCGATGGCATCTTTAAACTCGAGTGGTATTTGTTCCTTCTTCCGATCTGTCAGTTTGAATGTCACAGCGTGTTTCGACATCGCAATACTTCATTTTTCATCGTCTGGCTCGTCGTCACTCTTCCGATCAACTTAAAAGGATGAAACGTAGTCGGCAATCAGCAGTAAGCGGCGACGAATGCGACGTTTCTTTACGGGGTTCCCCTTAATTTTTACAAGCACTTTTGAAAAAGTAAGAAGAAGAAAAAAATCGTTAACAAGACTGAGATGCACTGCAAAATATGTAATGTGGCGATCGGGCCAAATACGGCGAAGCTCAATGACGATAAAATAAAACGAGACAAGCAGCATGGAAAGAGGAAGCGAAGAGAGAAATCGAAGACAAGCGTGCCATGAAAGCGATTCTGCTTTTAGGGAGGCCGCGTCCTCCGACATGCTCGACGCCGGGGCATTTCTATGTATGTGTATTCTTAGCAGATGTTTTTTTCTTTTACTCGGGGAGGATTCTCGTTCTTCATTAAAAAAAAGGAAAAAAAAAAAATATAGCCTGAAAATTCGAACTCGGGCACACTCGAGTACTTGGCACGAGCAAGAAACGAAATGTGTAAGTGGGGCAATTGCGACTCTTGACAAATTGCTTCACTTTTTTTTCCCTTTTTTTTCTCTCTCTCTCTTTACCAACATATATAGAAAATCATTAATACGCAGAACTGTACTTGGAGATGTTACTATCGGGCGGTACTGTAAGAAAGGTCGCCATAATTTGACTTTAATTGTTAGAAAACGATAAAAAAGAACAGGGCGAAGTTGGTAAAGAAAGAAAATGTTTAGAAAATTGTTTCGATATTAATTTAATAGACACGAAGAAAAGCGCAAGAAACCTAATTATCAAACAAAAATAACAAACGGAGAGAAAGAGGGAAAAAAAAAAAAAAAAATTACACTCGGACACGGATTACATTCCAGTCAGGTAACGAGATAATGATATTTCCCCGACGATTCTTCGAGTCTCGAGACGAGAAAATCGAATTACGCGTTTTTTTCTCTGCCAGCCCCCCCTATTACAATGTGTATAAATATTCAATAGGGAACATTTTGTAGTTGAAAAAGTGTCTGCCCGTTGTTCCTTTAATAAACAGGGCGCGTGGAAGAGTCGTCGAAAATTTGTGTTGGATGTAGATATCGTTTTGGAGCTGGTTGGTGATTGCGCGCGTCATTCGCCAGAAAAGTTATTTCTAACTCTGCGTAACGTAGCGAAGCAACGGAAGGAACGAGGGAATCTACACCCACGAATTGGCTGTATAGCTGTGTCGGTGTCTGCCGAAACAAACAACAACAAAAAAAAAACAACAAAATGTACGATAAATAAATTAGGCCGATTTTAATTTTTACTCAACTCTTGACGAACAAAGAAACAATAACGGCGTCTTGCAGGGCGTAAATCAAATGTCGAACATAACCTCAAAATATTCTCAACTTCAATAACGCACTTGCCGGGCTCGAGTAAGAATTATTTGTGCGATGAAACGACGAGGGAATGCTTTCGACGAGCAAAAAAATTGTTAAAGAATAAGATCAGTCAAGTACGGTTAATGACATAACCTCAAATTGTCGAATAACGACGAAGCAAAGTGTCGCGTGATCATCGAACGATGCGCAGTCACATTTCTCACTGATGTTATATATATACAATTATTAAAACAAATTGCAAACTGCGGCGCAGCGAGTTAAGACGCAAAAAAAAAAGTATGTGCAATGTTAATCCAACAATGTAACGAAACAATCGAATCATCAATCGGTGTGCAAGGATGAAACGGCGAACAATGTAAATAAAAACATTTAGTCGAGAGAGGCGTCTCTCGGGTGCAAGGGTCCGAATTTCTCGCGTACTTTTAACGTCGGTGTAAAAATAACTTCTGAAATGCTCGACCTTGAAGCTGTTGGAAAACCGAATAAAAACTGCCGAGCTTGAAAAATCAAAAACCGCGGTCGGGAAAAAAATCCAGATAAAAAAAAAAAACAAAAACAAAAAAAATACGGTCACGAGGATTAGGATATAAGTATAGGGAGGTGAGAGAAAAAATCGTGAATATAAACTTACGGGGAAATCGCGATCCAGTTCGGTCCCTCGTCCGAAATCGGATGCGGTGTCCAAGATGACAGGAGAGTCCATTCTTCGATGGACCCCGTGTGAAACTCGTTTCCTCCCCTTTTTCTACTTTCCTACAACACGATTTTTTTCTGCTTTTTTTTCCTTCTTTAAAATCTCGTACCCGTTTAATAATATTGTTTTCTGCAAAAATAAATAAATAAAATAAAATCAAATAAAAACAAAAGTTAAAACAAAAAATAAATAAATAAATAAATGACTCAAGTAGTATTTTGGTAATGAAGAATTCGAGATTGGACGATCGTTTTTTCTTTTTTTTTTAAGTTAGAAAAATGTATTTTTACAATATACAATTAACGATCGGCGTCGGAGCATGCACAGAATATTTGCTGATAAATGATGAAAGCTGTCGAGGGAGAAAAATGTACGGATCGCGTTACTATGCTTCGCAATTATACACGTCGCATGATCGGGAACGTTTCGAGGTTAATTAATAATTTTACAATACTTCATATCAGTTTTTCGTAGATCTTTCCGCGTGGAATAAAAAAAAAAAACAATACGTCTTGTGCCTTAAAAGGAATTCTGATAGTGAAAGGGACAAAAATTTGCATCGCGACGGATTGTTACCGCCTCCGGCCTTGCCTTCATAAGGCAGTCATGGCATTTGAATATCCTTATTTCAATATGTCCTGATGAGTAAAACTATACGTTTTAAGGAAAGAAGAAAGTAGGTACATGTTACAACAACAACAAAAAAAAGTTCTATTCTGAAAAAGTTACGGTCTAATTCCGATCTATCGCAAATTTCGAATGGCTGTGTGAGCACGTGGTTCAAGCGCTGGCGAAGAAGAAACCATTTGATTTCGTCACAATGTCGGATTCGAAACGTGCGCTGCTGATTTACCTCGATTTTACGACCACGTGGATTGACCGAATAATCTGCGCTTGATAATCCACATGAAATTTTTGGAATTAAGTGTAAAATTTTAAGAGATAACGACAATTGGCGTGACATACTGGTACCGCCATCTTGAAAACCCATGGACGTTATTCTTTCACAACGAACGGAGATTTTCAAAATGGACCGAGTCATTCATCAGCTGATAATTAGAAAAGCATCGCAACGCCAAGACTCTAATGCCAATGCGACAAATCCGGAATTTCGACGTTTGTCGAAAATCAAACTGATGGCGACATCAATGGTCATCGATATTTCGATGTGCCTTCAGGAAAAATGATGATACCCAAACAACGTAAGAGTTCCTCTTACTTCCACGTTTCACATAAAAAATGAGGTAAACCTTACTTCAAAACATTTCCCGAAGTGAAAACGGAAGTCGCGAGATACGCAATTCGATTGATACTTTAAACAGTCGCCTGATTGGCCAATCTAACTGGCAAATGACTTTTCCGTATAAATTTCTTAAGTGAACATTTTTTTCATTCATAAATTATTTCTTGGATTAATGGATTATCATTCTGATTATCATTACGTCAGATATTTCTCGTTTTTTCGGAGACTATAGTCTTTATAGAGCTGAAGAAGTTCAAAATGGCAGACCAACATCGACAGCGCCATCTGAGATGACAATAGAGTTATCCAACCCACAACACAAAGTTCCCCCTTTGTTGGATATATTTTAAAGAAACAACATTCAAAATTGTCGTGTATTTTGAATTCGTCTATATTCGTTTTAATATGTTATTCAGAACCCAGCAAATGAAAATGTCTCGAATCTAATCCTTCGTTTAGAATTAAAATAAATTAGATTAATCAAGGTCAAATGTTTCTCTATTCATAACCACTAAGTTAACATGACCTTAAGAAATGGAAGCGAGTGATGAAAAAGTATAGGATAAATGTTATGTTTCAATTAGTTTTAACAATGCTTTAATTGTATTTTAATACGAAAGTATAATTAAAATACGAATCCAGTCAAAGAAAATTAATTGGATTTCTATTTTTCAATTTAAATTCATTCGTGATGATCAATATTTACAGGTTATGTTTACATTCTGTTTACGGAATTATATCCGATTAATTGGTTTTAAAATGATGAGGACGCGGATTAGAACGAATTAAGAAATGACAGTTTTTAATTCGTTTCCTTTCCCAAAACGAATTGAAACGAATTTTCGTTCTAATCCGGTTCAATACATTCGGAGTATTTTTATATCCAACTGAATTCGATGCATTTCGAAATAATGCGTTTCGATTGTTCGTGTAGATAGATGGCGTTAAATCTAATCCAATTCGTTAATCTGAACTAATTCGTACCATGGTAACTGATTGGTAAAGAAACGAAATCATATGAAAGAACGTTCAGCGCCACCTGTTTAAGGAAATGAATTAAGGCACGCATTACTTCGAATTACATCGAATTTATTTCAGTGAAATACGTAATTTGAATTCCTTTTCTTTCCTAAAACTGACATTTCTTATTAATTCGTTCCAATTAGTTATCGTTTGCCGGGAGAAGAGATTATATTGAATCCGGAATCTGTCCACTTTCGGATTGAATACGTTTCAATTCTGTGCAATATTTAGTAAGACAATAAATTCTATGATCGAAAAAAAAAATTTACTGTACTCGATCCAACTACCTTCGATGCCACAACTAAACGTTTATACCACTAAACCACCAACAATTATGTTTTATTATAAAATGAAAATCGTACTTGCGCATTCGCTTGAAATGTTGAATTAAATGTTTTCTTATATATAATTCTGTGGAATATTTTCGCGTCCAATAGAGGACGAAGAATTGAATTCGGATTCATTCCTTCTTTGAACTAAATTCATTATTACTTCAGAAAAATTCGTTCGGAAACATTGGATCGAATTAAAACACTCGAAATGTAATATTGACCCGAATTTTCGTTCCTTTGTCGA
>JAPYZR010004436.1:0-12292 GCA_030522945.1 Trichopria nigra | reverse complement strand
ATAACATAAATGACGATAAGTCGTCAGCGGTTAATAATTCCGGGAAAATTCAAACACCATCGTAATCAGCATAAAATTCTCTACAATCTGGATACCGAACCAAACTTGAGGCAGATCTGAGCTCCGTCCTCTTGCGCTGGCGAACATTCCGGGTCGTCTACTCCGCTGACGTCGCGCATATGTATCGGCAGATCTTGATGGATCCACGAGAGCGGGATTATCAATGAATCGTATGGTGGGACCGCCCTGAAGATCCGGTTTTGGATTACCGGCTTAATACGGTGACCTTTGGCGTATCCTGTGCACCAAACTTGGCGCTCCGCGTTCTCAAACAAATAGGTTTAGATCACGGACCCGCATGTCCCCAAGCCGCGCACGTCCTCCAGAACGGTCTTTATGTTGACGACTGTTTATTCAGTGCAAACGACCACCATACCGTTCGTCGTATCCGCAACGAGCTGTTGCAATGCTCGGTCATGGTCGCATGTCCTTACGGAAGTGGGCTAGTAACTCGATTGAACTTCTCAACGATATCAACCCTTCCAATCACAGACTTGCATGCGAAAAGCCGTTTCAAGACGATACTGGACTAACGATTCTTAGCGTATACTAGAATCCCGTGCGTGATGGCTTTCAATTTCAAATTCGCTCGATCGCACCTGCGCAATTGACCAAACGCTCTCTGCTGTCACTTATCGCACGACTCTACGACCCTTTAGGATGGGTAGGCCATGTGATAGTCAAGGCGAAGATTTTGGTCCAAAAGCTGTGGCTTCTTCAACGAGTGGGATGCGCAGCTTCCGGATGATATTCAGAAAGAATGGGTAGCATTCTATAATGATCTCCCAGCCCTAAAGCTCTCACAATTCCACGTTGGATCGGTTTAAGATCGGAGTTTGCCCAATGTGAAATCCATGGGTTCTCGGATGCTTCTGGCTCCGACTATGCAGCCGTAGTCTATATACGCGTAGCTTATAAAGACTCGCCTCCGAGTATCACGTTGCTGACGTATCGAACGAAAGTCGCTCCAATCAAGACGTTAAGCATTCCCCGACTTGAACTTTGCGCCGCGCTTCTGCTCGCTCGGTTGCTCGACGCTGTGCCTAAGACCCCGTCACATTCAGCCTTGCCAGTTTATTGTTGGTCCGATGCCACAATCGTGTTACATTGGTTACAACAACATGCGAACTGATAGAAAACGTTTGTCGCTAACCGAGTGGCAGAAATACAAACGCTACTCCCCAATGTGCGGTGGCGACATGTCTCGAACCAAGACAATCCAGCCGACTTGGCATCGCGTGACGTTTCCGCCCCTGAACTAGTAAGCAGCTCTTCTGGTCGTTCGGCCCCCCTTGGCTGAATTGTGAATCAAGTGACTGGCCATTGAGTAGCCCCACTCTCGCAAACGACGCGCCTCTTGAAACGCGCTCTGAAGTCGTGTCGCACACCATGCTGGTTAACGATACTTTCGCATCGTTGCTTGATAGAGTATCGTCATGGATCTGACCTATACGCAGTGTGGAATATGTACTCCGCTGGTCAACATGCTTAAAAGGAGGTATTGCGCGAGGACAACTGACCTCTAAGGAGTTACAAGGTTCAAGCCTTGTCGTGTTTCGGTGGCTGCAGTCTGTGTTGTTCGCAAACGAATTGCACTGCCTCCGGAATGGTGAATGTGTCGGACCAAAAAGTCAGCTGAACTCGCTGCAACCCTTCCTCGACGATTCAGGCTTAATTCGAGTCGATGGTCGTCTGCATCACAGTTCACTCGCGTACGATGTCATACATCCTATCGCTCTAAAGGTGCATCCAGCGGTGCGCCTGTTAGTACAATATACCCGTATGCGCTGCCTACACGGTGGACTCCAATTGACCCTCCGGACTCTGCGACAAACAGTGTGGATCGTTCAGAGCCGAAAACTGATCAGATCAGTCATTTTTAAATGCCTCGCATGTGCACGATTTCGCTATTGTCTCACGATGACGAACAGATTCTCGAGATGGCCCGAGGATGTCCCCATCAAGGACATCGTAGCGTCCACTGTTTCTCGTGTTTTTTATGACACCTGGATCGCTCGATTCGGTGCACCCGAAATCCTCACCACTGATCAGGGGTCGCAATTCGAGTCACGCTTTCATCAAGCACTTCTCAGGCTCGTCGGATGCAAACGCATCCGCACAACTCCATGTCACCCGCAATCCAATGGCATGATTGAGCGATGGCACAGGTCTTTCAAGGCGGCCATAATGTGCCATGCGTGACCCCAATGGACACGCGTATTAGTTCTCTTAGGACTTCGCGTACATTTGCGGCTGGATACGAGCGCTTCCCCGGCCGAATTTTTGTATGGCACCACACTCCGAATTCCGGGTGAATTCATCACCCCTGAGGAGTTCACTGCTGATCCTGAGCTGTTCATCAATGAGTTCAGAGAGCACATGCGTTAAGTGAAACCGGTGCCGGTCGAACACCGTCACAAAAAGAAAACGTTTTTCTATAAAGACTTATATAATTGTTCTCATGTATTTCTTAGAGTTAACGCTGTTAAAAAACCACTTGAACGCCCGAACACGGGCCCGCATAAAATTTTAAAGCGCACCTCAGACAAGACATTCAGCATCGAGATTAACGGATCACCACGCGAAGTTTCCGTTGAAAATATTAAACCGGCGTTTTTTTATACCGGAAAATTTAAATATTAGCTTTTTTCCCTCCCCCGCGAATACCGAGACATCATATACTACACCAAAACTACGTACCTACCCGGCTCAGAAAATAGTCTCATGGGCTCAGCCGCCATGCCAAGTACAGACTCCGTAAATGGCAATCAGTCATGTATATTGTTATTGGAGTTACTAAACCTTTAGATCTTAGATTTTAAGTTAAACTGTATTATTGTTCTGTGCATCGTCGTAATCTTTGTAAACATTTTTTTTTTTATCAGCGTTAACACTCGGGGGGAGTGATGTGGGGATTGTCCACACGCTCACCACATACATGTATGCGAAGCGCAAGAGGGGTACGTGGAGAAGAGCGAAGAGAAAGACAGATACCAACGGCTGCGCAACGAGAGCGACGCATCGACTCACTCGGCTCTGAGCTCTCGCCCGGCACGCGCGCTTATCTTGCGCAACCATTTTGGTTACAGTCGGTGAATTTTAATAAATTAATTTTTTGCAGAATTTGTGGGTTCAATCCTTCCGCCCTTTCGATTTGCGTCTTGGGAACCGGATCCATTGGATACCACGCTTCCCACACACGAACAAGTGACGCGGAGTCAATCCAAAATGGCCGTCCGAAGCCACAAACGCGACTACGCCTGAAAAATGGCGAAAGTTCGAAACACGAACAATGGCACAGCCGAAATGCGCACCTCGATAATTCCGATGGAAGTTGAGAAATATGCACACAAATCGCGCACAATTCGGCATTATGTTTCACAAAATCATAAATGCGTGAAAATTCCAAAAAATGCAGCATTCGGCATAAAATTGTCACTAGCTTTCACAATCGATTCAATGATCGAGGGACCGTCGAGCACTAATTTCTCCTGCGAGGGAAAACGCCGATCAGCAACGTGATTTCGCGTAAATCGCCGTTCCTCAATCCACGAAATGGGGTGAAATAACACTCGCGTGATAGACATCGGACACAAAATCTTTATTTATCTATTGTACAGGACAATGAAATATAATTAATTCCCCGTCAGACGCTGCATATATAAGCACTGGAAATCGCATCAACACGGACGCCGCGAGAAATCGAGCGAGAATGCGAAGCGGGAGCGATCCGCATGTAGACGGAGGCGGCGAAAAGTACTACTTAACTCAAGTTCGGTACCGCCGATACGCGCAACTAAATAAACTATATTATTTTACATATGTGTAACAATACATCAACAAATGTGTAAAAACGGTAGTTTTTTTTTTCTTATAATAAAATGTGTCATTTAAATCCAGTATCATGGTCTATGATAATTAAGATTATAATAAGTTAACGTATATGTCAGGATATAAAAAGTAATAGTTAAGCACGTTGAAGAAGTGACAATGTTGCATTGACTTAAAACTGAAGATAAATCTGAAATGAAAGATGAACTATGTAATTATTTTATCCGATGTGTTCGGGATTATGTTTAGTAAATTATGAAGTACTAGTACTTTTATCATTTGGATCTCGTGAACCACATTGACGGTATCCCAGTGTGCTTTTACGTTTAGTTGCTACATATCCTGGAATGTACAGGCTTGACGAATCTAATTTTCCAGTTGAGATAAGTCTACTGAAATCCTTCTCGAGTTTATTTGCCACAGGACCTTCGAAACATTATTTTTAAGAATTAAGTTATAATTATACAAATAAGATGTAGTAAAATAATATTGAAATCATAAAAATGAATTTGTAAATTACAGAGAATCTGCAAGAAAAGACATTTAATGAAGACATAAAATTCAAATAATATAAGGTTGTCCAATTTACGGACCGTGAAAAGCGTTCATATACCGACGGACATATCGCCTTTACACTCTGTGACGTTACTCGCTAAATTCCGCGAGACGAAGCGCGCGCGTCGCTGGGTGATGTACTGCTGTGGGTGATACTAATGACTTCACGGTTAAATGATAAAAGGTTTTCGTAAAAATCAAAGAACCAAAAATTGAAAAGTCCTCTAAGAGTCTTGAAGTCTGATGAAGGAATCATTTCCATATGACGATTAGTTTAGTAGTTGCGACGTTTCCGTATATATAATGTGATTTATTTATAAAATAAAAGGGCAAAAAATTTTAATGTGTGGATAACGTTTGAACCTGAAATGAGTCTCAAATTTTCATGAAGGTTTTAAGTCGATACGACCCTCTGTTAATTGTGTGTACTGCCAGCTACGCCGTGAAGCTAGCAGTACCGCCCCGTTTCCTGAAAAATTGAAGAACCTAAAATTTCGTTACGTGGTACTAAATTGGCTTAAATGAGCCCTAAATTCTGGCATAGTTTTTTTTCTATTTGGTCGAAGTAGCTCTTCCAGCTTTAAGTACATTTAAAGGCATCGCCGTTGCAGACATTTGTGGCGAAACGCGTTGCCGAGGTACACGCACGACTATCATGTGAGGTGAAACACGTTACTAGACGAACATGTGGTTTACCCTTTAGCGCAATATGTATACATCCCATGTCTCCATGGTACCATGTCATTAACCCTTATTACTTTTCGCAACCAGGTATGGGTTATCTAGGCGATAGAGATCGTCAAATCCATATCTCCACCCCAGCTGATGAATGTAAAATAGATTACGACGGTCCTCTTAAGATATGCTTGGCGAGTCTGGGGCCGTATATATCTCGAAATAGTTTGTGATTACTCGATCGAGAGTTTTTATTTATGTCGCCGCCTACAGAACACCGTACACAGCGATTGCGCCAAGAAATTTGAAGGTGCCGATAAAGATGCGAGCCGCGTATCGCACCTTAATCAAATGTGAGCAACTTCGGGTGCAGGTTGCCGACGATTGGTGTAGATTTGAAATTCATTCCACCTGCCATGATAGTAGGATATTTCCCGTCTGAATACTTTCCCGTCCGACACGCCCACGTTTGGACACCTCCTCGTCTGGGGCATTTATATATCTTAA
Organism: Trichopria nigra; assembly: GCA_030522945.1. Lineage (NCBI taxonomy): Eukaryota > Metazoa > Arthropoda > Insecta > Hymenoptera > Diapriidae > Trichopria > Trichopria nigra. The sequence goes on along the minus strand of JAPYZR010004436.1, from coordinate 6,664 downwards.
ACGTCTCCATCTGACATTTCTCCGTTTAGGATGTTTCCCCGTTCGGTGCATGCCCCGTTCCAGACATCTACCCGCCATAGGTTCATGCTAGGTTCACGCCCTAGGTCACGCATCACGAACTATGTGTCCTATTCGGAAAGAGTGGGTTGTATAATGGGACATAAAATACTCCTATTTTACTTAATTTAATTGTGAATCAGGGCCCACACGGTTTTACACAGTTATTAATGAGTCGCACACTTTGGATGCAATCGACGTCCCAGAGCGATTGTACATTAAAACGCATTAATTATGTACAGTGAGTGTACGCAACGTGGCGCTGTTGATACCGAATGTCGAAACATTCGATTTATCTTGAACATTACTGCCCAATACGACAGGTCAGAGTCCGTAAAAGTGCCCAATTTTTGCGCACGCACGTTAACATAACAGAAAATCGTACATGCCCGTGAAAGGAGTAAAAACTCGGAGCGACTTAATGACTGGCTAACTTACTAACTAAGAAATTGTGGTCAAGCGTCAGCGTGCATCACTGAGAGAAGCGAGAATTTAGAGAGCGGATGATTGAGCGTGGATGTCGCTGTACGCAAAGTTACAACTCGTATTAAATTACCAATTCCAGGGTGGCATTGAATAATGCGAGCTAACGGCCACTTAGTCGGTCTCATTTAGCAAATGAACCATTTGACCTATGCGGAATTGTTCCATTCGCAAACTCCATTTTGTTCGTTGTTGGAGGGAGATGACATAGCCCGAGCTCCATCGTTCTCAGAAATACTCAAGCGATTTGCATTGTTCTGGAGAAGCGACGGTACTGGTGGAGCCATCAGTTCAACGCCAACAAGGAAATGACCAGGTATAAGTAGTGAAAAATCGTCGGGATGGTCAAGGAATCTGCCGAGTTGTCGATAATTTAGGCAGGCATAAGAGAGTTGACAATTTCTCAATGGTGGGCATGCGGTTGCTAAGAATCCGCCAAAGATGGTACTTGACGCTGCGAACCCCTACTGTCAACAGGCCGCAAAAATGTGGAGCCGCAGAATTAGCTCCTTGAAAGGTTGTACCTCGGTCACTATACATGACTTGAGGCAAACCAAGTCGCGCAACAAACCGTTTGAAAGCCGCGAGGAATGCATCAGATGAGTAATTTAGTACGTATTCTATATGCACAGCGCCTACGGCCATGCATACGAACAGGGACACATATGCTGTTTTGACACGACCATGACTTTCTCGAACATGACGAACGACTGAGCGACAATCTGTCGAGCTGGCGCAACATCCTCAGCGTGAGCTGTAGTCCTCCATGTAGACAATGACCGTGAGTATAGCGAACGAAAATCCGAGTTAATAGGTGGTCCTTTAGAATTACTGCGTATAATAGTGTAGTACAGTTTCGAGCGCGTAAGTCTACCTCCGATACGTAGTAACTTTTTGTCATCCTCCTACGAATCAAGGGACAGCAAAGTGTTGGTTTTTGAGAGAGCGACATTAGGCTTAATCTGCTCGATATCCATTGAAGACTACATCCGTTGCAGATGTCGGAATTCAACTAGTTCAGCGTGTTGGAACTCACGAGCGTTAATACATTAAGTTGAGTATCGATTGTTCGATCGGGGTCGTCGAATTCGCGACCAACGAAAGAGGTACGCGACTACCCGAACGAGTTTCCGCCATAACGAATCGCGAGAGAATAACTAATCAAAGTATAAGGTGACGTGCGAGTAATGAACTGACTCTGCTGGAGCAACGTCATCACCGTCTCAGTTCTGTGACGGAAGAAACGACGGTGGCCATGACCTCGGATCACGTGCCAATCATGTCGGGCCCTCCTACTACAATGACGAGGTGGTGAGTTCTTTGGCCGTCATTCCATGTGATGGTACATCCGCAGGATTGTCGGTAATGTGGACATGGCATCATTCGCCTCCTGGTATAAGGGTTTGTTCTCTCGTTTCTGGTCGGGTCTCTCGTTTCGACGGATGACGACAGAGCCATGAGAGAACTACCTTAGCGTCCGTCCAATAAGGACAACAAGCCCGGACATATTCTGGTATATTCTATATGAACATATTGGTATATGTACGCCACAGTATTACAACTGTATCGGAAAATCCATGAAGCGAGCTCTCATGAGGTCAATCTCGAAGAGGTCAGAGATTTGATGCGTCCACCGGGAGGTAAAGTTGATCGTTAATGACGACGCATTAAACACCACTCTTAGTTTGGCGGTCAAACCGGTTTCACCACTGAATGGTGACGAAGATGAACTACTTGACCATTCTCTGGACCAAGGGGATCTACACGTTTCATGTATCCGAGATTCTTATATTCGAAAATGAAATTTGAATATCAAATTGCTAAATCTAAATTATTGGACAGCCTGAGACCAACAGATGTCATCGCGTGTAAGGCTAGAGATAGACTGACTGACTAACTTCTGTTTATTGCTGCCCTGACCTCGAAAGGCCGTGGACAAATCATAAAACATCCTGCCGTTACAATTATTCGGTTATGATGTATAGAGATACAATAATATTCTTATAATATATATCTCTCTCATGCGAACATAAAAAAATAAAATATGATTATCTAATATTTTAACAATAATCAGTATAAAAGTTATAACATAGAAAAGTAGAAAAATTAATGGATATCTTAACTAACCATTAGATATATATAGAACTAACTATTTTACGGAAGCAATGCGACACAGTGTAGTGATCATGTATGAGTAAAATGATCATTGGACGATCAATCGCTACGCCGAGTCTGTCCCAGTTCGAAATGCAAAGAGGCGGGTACGAAAAGATGCTGGGGATGAAATATTTTGCAAATTCCAGTATCGCATGGCTGTGATCCAAAATGAATTGGCGAAAATATTTGTGCGGGGATTCGGTAGCTAGAAAAGCGATGATTGAATACGGTATGAACGGCGCAATGTACTGTCAATTGGAATGAATCTGGATGACAGATAAGATGGTTGTTTAGTAGTAATGATCTGATGAGTAAGAGTACCAAGGAGGTATAGCCTTCTAGACTGGACGGACAGCCAATTGGCTTTATATCTAAATGGCGCAAGCCTCGCTGCAATCGCTGTATTTTAGTGCTAAGATAGCCTGAGAGATCGGCAGTGACGAGAATAGCGTAATCGATATGCAGAATGACTAACGAGTTTATGAGTAATGGTTTCATGGGAGGAGGTAAAAATGATCCACGGTATTTAAGGCGATAAAGGACATTATGGACTTTAGATGAGATGGAATTAACGTGTCGGTTCCATGACAGGTCGCATGTAATTATTACATCTAAATCCTTTACTTCATTAGAGTAGGGAATTACGTCATTACCGACCATAATTTGTGGTAGGGTTAGGTTCTTGATGGTAGCAAGGTTCTGCTTAGAGCCGATGATAATGGCTTGAATTTTACGCGTGTTAAGCGTAAGTCCATAGTCGCTGGATCATCTGACCAGTTTCGCAATGTCACTATTAATACGCCTCACGGTCTCGTTGAAACAGTTTATTGGGGTGGATAAATAAAAATATGTGTCGTCGGCAAAGATGATGGTGGTATCTCGACAATATCGCAATCTAGAAAATAGGGTATTGATGACAATAATGAAAAGAATTGGCCCGAGACTGGTACCCTGTGGGACTCCAGATATAGGGTACTCCAGCTGAGATCCAATAATCGATTGAGATCGACCGGACAGGAATGAGCGCATCCAATGGAGCGCAGAGTTTTTGAAGCCCAGGTCACGTAAGCAGGTTAAGATAACAGAGTGACTGAGAGAGTCGAAGGCCTTCGAGAAGTCGAACAGGACTAAGATGGTAACATAGCCTCGGTCAATGCCCAGTCGAATATCGTATAAGAGAGAAAGCAAGGAACCTGCGAAAACCACATTGCCTGGGATGGAGCAGCTGTTTACTCTCCAACAAACATGTGATTTGGCGCGTGGCTAAGGAATCGATGACTTTGGAAAAGTGAGGTGGGTTTGCAATTGGACGAGTATCGGTTAGACTTCGAGGATTGGTGATTTTATTCAGAGGTATGATGTATGAGGATTTCCAAATCTGTGGGAAGATGGTAGGGGAAAATGAAAGATTGAAGATAGGAGTCAAGTGTGGTGCGATGACAGGGAAAAGGGGTTTCAGATGCGCTAGGCAGCGGTTATAAGGACTTAACCCACGTGACTTAATCGAGATGTGATTGAGGGTAGTTAGTACTTCTTGACAGGTAACGCGGGAAAAGGTAAATGATGGGTAAGTGTTTGGTAATGCCCGCTATAGCATATTATCGAACGAGACTGGATCACATGGCGGGTGAACTGATGATGTTTGAGCAAAATGTCGATTGAGTGTGGATGGGGAGAAGTGATGTAGGGCCGATTGCCATGCTACATTAGCAAGTCCTAGGTTTCTGAGACACGATCAAAGTTTGTTCGGGTTGGTTTGCTGAGCCACCAGATTCGGTAGGTAACGATTTTTTCCTGATTTTAATACATTTTTGAGTTCGCGGCGCAGTTTCCTATACTCGTCAAGAAGTTGTAATTTTCGCGACCGCCTATCTCGCGTGTAAAATTTATCACGTTCTTTTATTCTTGCTCGCAGATCGGAAGTTAGCTAAGGTATAGAACGATGTACAAGTCGCTTAGTAAAGAAAGGCGCGTGTAAGTTAAGAACTTCCTTTATGGTATCATAAAATATAGTGAGGCTTTTCGCAGGTTCACTGGGATCAGAAAGAGACGCATGATTGCTAGGTTCCAGCGAGTTCGAAAGTTTGAATCGAAGTTGCGGGGCAAGATCCTCGGTCAGTGAAAAGTAATCACAGTTAGTAAAATTGCGGTAGGTAACTGTTTGTGGAATGCGGTATAAATTACTAATTGATATTGGATAGTGATAAGAGCATGGCCTGATGCAAAAGGTGATGACGATTTAGAAAAGGATATAATCTTATCACTGGAATCAGCGAGCATGACATCTAACTGCGAACACGAAAATCCTGAGTAATGTTTAGCGCCAAAAGGTACAAAAAAAGAGTGCATAGTCAGTTATGACATTTTATAAATACTTTCAAATGAGTTATTTAATAAATTGCAGTTTAAATCGCTTGTAATTATGATAATTTTAAAAATAGAGATGTACAAGTTAAATTTAAGCGAAAATTCAGAAAGTAGGTTGCCCTCCGAATGTCTATAAATAATAATAAGTAGGATGTTATGTAGGGATGCTTTAACATCGAGAAAGGGAAACTCAGGATCATTTATAGAAATATTATTTGAACATTCAAGAACTGTGTATTTAAGCGATTTGTGGTGGTAGCATGCTACACCTTGAATATAGCGCGATTGCCCCTCAGCGGGAAGGGCTCGATCATTACGAACAAAATTGTAATTAGATATAGGCACACACAATGATTCAATGTTTGGAGTGAGCCAAGTGTCTGTAAGCGCAAGAATGTGCGTCGACCCGTCAGACAGTTCGGATTCTATATCTTGCAGATGTCCCCGAAGAGAATTTATATTTACACAAGAGACTTTGATCGAGGACGAAGATTTACGTGCGGACGAGACATTTACGGATGCAGATGAATTTGTTTGCGTTGGTCATTTAATGTTATTAAGGTCCAGTTCAGTAGTAATGAGTAGCTCGTTAAAACCAGCGTCATTGCGCATAAAAATGTTGACATTTCGGACCCAGACCCGCTGTACCCAGTTTTTCTTGCAGCCTCTTTAGTTTTCTTAAGAAGAATATGCGTAGAATATAAGAGAGAGAGATTGATTGATTTTTCTTTATTATGTCATGGCCGCGAGCGGCCGTGGACAAATACCCGCGTCTTGAACGTTACAATAAAACCGTTCAAAATGCGCTATACAAAGTAATATATATCTTATATATCTCTCTCTAAGAGTAACAATAATAAAAATAAATATTAACAAAATGAGAAGAAAAATACATAAAAAGAAAGAACAAAAATATTTAGTTAGAAATAATGTATGTGTAAGCGCACGTAGGATACAATTTCCGGAAAATCGAGTGTTAAAAATTTTAAAGCTGTTGAGCATTTCACTACCAGGGTATGATATTACAGGGAGATGCGAAACAGTTTGTAAGTTAAGGATCTATTGCGTAGAAAGGAGGTAATTAATGAGAGCAGGGCGAAAAACAGTAATAGAAGCTGATTGTCGAAGTGGAAGTGGGAGGGAAGACCAACATTTTATGGCAGTAATCCAGAAAGAGTTTGCATAGGAATTTGTACGGTAAGTGGGAATGCGATGAGAGAGTGGAATATTACGTGCTGTGGTACGAAAGGTAGGATTTTCGAGAAAGCGTTCACGATGATAAGATGGCTGAGATTGGGAAACAATTTGAAATGAAAGTGATCGAAGGAAATATTTACGGCGATTTTGGACAGTTAACCAGTTAGTTTATTTAGCATAGGGAACAAGGTTGTCATCACGGCGAAGATTGAAAATGAAACGAAGTGCACTATGTAAGAGGCGTTGCAGTTTGATATTAAGGTAATCGGTGGAATCATAAAAAACAAGGCATGCATAGTCTAGGCGGGCTCATGAAACTGCGTGTTTGAAAAAAAAAATCAGATTGATTGGTCTTTTTGTTCGTGAGATAACCGTGAAATGGCTAAAAATATAAGGGTTTTTC
>JAPYZR010004435.1:0-28193 GCA_030522945.1 Trichopria nigra | reverse complement strand
TCAAGACAATCTTGCGAGCGAAGCGAGCCGGGGGTCCAGGGGGCCGAGCCCCTTGGTGGGGTTGGCGGCCGGAGGCCGCAGGGGCGAAGCCCCTAGTTTTTGGATTCAAATTGATTGAGATATGAATGTTCATACTCAAAAATGCGCATAGAAACGCATTAACAACTTACTTATTTAAGAATATAATTTTTGATTCACATGGATTGAAATTTACAGTTGCCAATACGTAACAACGAACAGGAATGCATACCCAGCCTGCATGAATCGGACATATATTCTCGTGGATTAAAAAAATCAAATTTCCTATTCGTATAAACAAATAGGAACGTATTTCGGATAAAAATGAATTCGTTTTTCCCAAAGTATACGGTTGCTGGGGTAATACTTGTTACATCCAACGGAAGAGTGTTCGAATATTTCTTGATTATTATGTCGCATGGTGCGTGACTTGTCTGCTAGTTATGTGTTTGTTTTCGAAGACTCTTACTTATTGTTCACACTTTCTTAATAAATACTTTATTAATAATTTATTAATAAAATAATTAGCATAACATTCTCATCTTTAAAGCGTTTTGTTTCTCATATAAACGTAACATTTCTATATTAGAAAAAAGAAACTAACGTAAAAATGCATATAATAAGAGTAAACAATCATTGAGGAAATTAAGATAAAAAGAGGCGTGCGTTCCCACGTAGTGCGGGATCCTCCAGAGACGCGTCACGTGTCCCCATAGCTTTAATTTTTCGATCTCTTAATAGTTTTAGAAACGTCACTATATATATAGGGTATCATTTCGTACTTAATGCTTCCCAGGAGACAGCGTTTATTTTGCGCTCATGTCTACCGATACGTCAAACCATCTCAACACGCCTTTGCATCATTCAATCCTTTCGTCTGTACTCCATCGAGGCTCGTTTTCCATTTTTTTTTTTTTTTTTCGGTAGCACTTATACAATTTCGATCTAGCACTGCTCGTTTTGAGAAAATCTGACAGTGGTGGTATCGATTACTCTCACCAGGAGAGAACAGACCTTTCATTCTTTTTTTTTTCACGGATCTAATAGCCGTGACTTTTCTGGACCGTCGATTTTTTTATTAAACTCATTCACGCGATTAAAATAAAAACACATAAGCATATATAGTGATTATGAAATCAATATTATCGCTTGTTAATTTTCGATGTAATTTTTTATTTTTTTAATTATATATACAATATCTATATGAAAATATGTTGTAGGGACAAAAATGATTCCAAGATGCAGTTGCTGGTCGACAGGATGGATAAAATATAGATTTTTTTAAAACATTGCTTCTATATACATGTAATTGTATTTATGTTTTTTGCAAACACGCAGAATTAAAAAAAAAAAGATTTATACTTGTCATTGATGAATTAGGAAATTTGTTATATTGGTGTTTTTATTTTTTATAATATACATGTTATATTATAGTGAATGGAGGAAAATGATCCAAGAGATATTGTACAGAACTTTTACTTAAAATTATGACAAAAATGATAAAAGGATAATATTTCTCGTTGCTTACTGTTTCGTCGACAATTTTTCAAATATCGTGTATAAATAGGTGTTGGAAACGAATCCATGTTTTACCGAGGTCATCTCTGCATTACCACGAATTTGAGCATTTGGCTACAAAGTTCCCGGGGCATCTACTGGCGGCGCCCTAATCATCCTCTCCAAATTTGTCTCGTCTAAATCCTATAAATTCCTATTCCACACAATAAAAAAAAAAAAAAAAAAAAAATTAAAACATCAATACTTGGATTAACAAGAATTCAGAAATATTCGTTGTAGAAGAAATGAATCCATTTTTAATCATTTTTAATCCTTTTTAATCCAAGTTTTCACCTGTCAATATTTTTTTTTTTTACTGGGCAATTCCCTGTATATTGGTAACCCGAAAGTATAGCTATCAAACTCTACATTAAACAAAACTATGTACAAAACGCGTGACGATACGATATAACAGAAGGATCATAACGTCTGGATTCCTTATTAGTTATAGATATGCACATATATGCAATAACCAAGAAAAGGATTAGTGTAAAAAAATAGATGAATTATTTCTACAAGAGGTTTTTTCTTAATTTTAATTTTTTTAAATAATTAAATAATACAAAATCCGTAATGCACTAAAGTATATTTGAATATTTTTTTATGGTTCTTTGAACCTTGATGTACAGTGACCGTTTTTTACTTATTTTTGAAATTGTATATATTTGAATGTTTGAGTTACAATTATTTATAAAAATATCGACTTTATTGTCATAAATACATTATAATAATAATAATAATATGTCTTTATTGTACATAATTGTTACAAAGGGCGAGACACAGAACTAATGCTGCTTTTCAGACTAACCCGACAATATGATAATTTGTCATAAACATTGTACATAAATACAGAATTACACACTGAAAAAAAATTTGTTATTTTCAGAAAATGTATCCTTCTTTTTAGTAAATCTTACTTAATTCAAGAAAATCTTTTCTTAATTCAAGTAAATATTTACTTGAAAATAACAAATTTTTTTTCAGTTCACCGTCATAAACTTATTAAGCTGATAAATTTGAATAGTTCGATATTTATATTTTAATATAAAAACGTTTAAAAAACATTGAAAAAACATTGTCTGCTGCTGTAGGGTATATTACTATACCTCTGTCACAATAGCTCATTATATATCAACCTGTCTAAGCGTGACCGGATATACCAAACCTGCAGGTGTGAAAAAAGCGAATACATAAGTACGTATGGAAGAACAGACTCGAAAAAGTGGCAAAGCTTCGAGTGGCCTATTGTGGGAAATCACTATTCGGACATCCCGCAGCGTAAAAGGTCGCATGGATGAATTTCTCGTATTGTCCCGTGTTGGCTGAGGCATCTGCAAAACAGCTCTATACTGGAGGACACGAAAGTACGAACTTAATCAGTATTTATCGTATGCATCGGACCTAATGTTATCCCCCTCTTTATCAACGAAAATCGAGTTACGCAAAATACGAAGATCGTATATAATACCATTAAGAATTTGACCTACGAATGATATTATAATTGTCATTATGGGAAATAATGGTGTCGAAATTGATTTCCTTTTACTATAATATATTGAATTACTTATTTCTATTATTTAATTGGAATTTTTACTCTCGTATCTACAGTAGAGGATTTCGAAATATAATTTCAGTCAACTGAAGACTGCAATAAATTAAAATAAATGATGATGATTAAAGTAAATGATGATTGTGAAAATTGGCATGGATTGACGCAGTAAAAAACGTGAATGAAACATCAAAATTGTTTGAAATTGATTCATAAAGAATTCATTTTGTTAATGATGAATATTTCCAAATCCTTGTCAACACCAGTTCTAATATTATAATCTTTTTTTTACTGTAAAATGCAACTACATATCTGTTTTCATTTTTAATGCATTTTTAATTTTTATCTTCCATACTAATAAAAAAATAGTATGCATCCAACTATTATTACGTTTTTACAAGAAAAATCTAATAACATTAGACGTTAAATTCAGAAATCCCGAGTCTTAAAATATCACTAGGGTCGCCTTGAATATGGACCGCCTATAAAGACGAGGGTCGGAAGAAAATTTGCCGTGTTAGAAGATTTATCATGGACTCGTGGTTTTTACATACAATTGTTTAGTTCAGGTCTCCAAACACCTTTTTATGATAACAGATCTTTGATTTTGGTATTTGACAAAGAAAAGAAACCCTTTCTTCTTTTGCCAAAAAGTTTCCAACATTCAATAGATAGCATCTGAAAATTGTCAAAAAATGTCAACAAATCGATAAAAAGCTGAAGAATTATAAAAGTTTTATGAAACATTTATGAAATGTAAATGATTATTATCACATATATTGAAACAAAAATTATCAGCAGCATCAGAATCGTAGACGTCACATCAGAATTACAATGTTTTCATATGAAGTAACCTTTACCAACGCGGCACATTTGATAAAATATTATGGTTAATAAATTGCATAGAAAATAGTTGAATGGCTATTTACAGCAATTGTAGAAAATGCAAAATTAGCATTGAAAGTGATGAAAAATAGGCCGTCCATTTATGCTTCATATGCTTCCAGGATACATTGTTTATTTTGCGCTTATGCCTACCGATTTTGAATTTTCTGGACAGTCAAGTTTTATATACGAAAAGAAAAACATTTATAAACTTGGTGATAAAATAATCAATATTGTTGGTTTTTAATTTTCGCTGCAATTTTTTATTTTTTCTAATTATATATACAAAGTTAGTCATTTATGTCCTATAAGGGTAAAAATGGTACTCGGGTAATAAATTGTCCGTCTTTTAAAGTTTATAACGCAATTAAACATTATCTGGTTTGAAATTGATCTCTCTCCGATCGGTACATTTCGAATTAGCACATAATTAATTCTTGTTTATATTTATCGACAAATAAAGTATTGTTATCCGGGAATTTTGAAAGGCACAATTCTTTTTTATAAATTTACAATGGATGACATTTAATGACTGACATTTTTTTTATTTCCATAGAAATAGTCAAGTATAATAAAGTATACTTGGTACTTAAGTATAATACTTAAGTAAACTTTACCGCTATACAATTTTTAACGTTGCTAATTTGGTCTGATTTTTTGAAAAATGTGTAAAGCAAGTTTTTTAATTCTGAAAATTCAAACAGTGCATATTTAGTAATTGCAAAAAGCTGTATATATGCTACTTTTTTTAAAACTTGATTCCTAAAAAGTTTATAAAAAATTCTAGGCTTTCTTTTTATTTTTGAATGATACAAGTTGAGGAATAGTACATCTTACATTATCGTAAATATATATAAAGATTTTGTTATGCAGTGCGGAAGAAATTTAAAAAAAAATTTCGTTGAAAGTATTAAAATAGAATTTTTGTCGACAAATTCGCATAGAAAAATAAAGCCTTCAGCATAAGAATTGACAATTATATAAAATAAATTGATATAAATGTATTAAAAATTATTATTTTTTGAAATCTTAAGAGAACATCAAAATTTTTAATCAAAACGGAGTTTGAGTTTATTAGTAAAATATTTCGAATGATAAACCACTTTGAATATTCGGTCATTTCCGAATTTCAATTAAAAAAAAATTTGGTGAACGAATGAATGTCAACAAATAAATACAAATAAATCAGCTCTCTGAAGACGTTGAAAAAAAAACCCAATAAAATTGCATTTAATGTAGTTGATAGAAAAGAGTGCCAGTAATACAAACAGATAAAAATCGTAGCATTAATTACAGAAAATAGATGTTTTACAATTTTTAAGTACTTTTTTGGAATAAGATGTATTCAAATACATTGTAATTTTTTTTATTTGTAATTAAAAGTATGTTAAAACTTTGGAAATTATTTTTAAAATGCTGACAAGTTTTTTGTTTAAATATTCATGATAAAAAAAAAGTTTAAAAAACACATTAATATCCATAAAACAGGTCGTATGCTTTTTTATAAACGTAAATTAAAAGAAAAAATTATATACAAAAATTCGAACGTTATTCAATTTGTTAAAACGAATTTCAAAAAAGATTCGACTTATCCTATACATATAATTAATTTTTGTCATTTTTTTTTATTCTTATTTCGTTGTTCTATTATAAAAGAGAATCATACTTTTATTGCAATTCGGTACAATATAAAATTGGTTAACAAAAATCTCTACGCGACTTAGCTCAAGTGTCGCATAAATGTGTGTAATTAAAATAATATTTAAATCGATTCAAATAAGTAACCACCTTTAAAATTACTTATGAAATTTCTTTCGTACTTTTTCCCAAGCATTAAGTATACTATTTTAGTCATTTCTTCCTCTAAAGACGCTTTTAAGTGAAACTGATAACAGTTTTATCGAATTACGTAAATACTAAACGCAGCTAAGACAAATATCGTGTATTCTAGAATAAATCATTCTATTTTAAAGAAACCCGTGTACCATGCATTTCCACCTATGCATTTCAGTTTTCAAGTGTTGTGATCACATGCTTACATGGTAAGTAAATCGGACCAAATAACAAAGTCACGTTGAACCCCTTTAGCTGTTGATAAACTGATACGAATTTCAATTTACTCATATATATATATATAACATGATTTCTTTGTTCTCCGTTTATCAATGTCGCGTCTATTTGTCATTTATTGTAAACGAATGTGGCATCATCATCATCATCAGTTGTTTTGACAAAAGTGAAGAAACTGTGCGCGATTGTTCTTTAAATTATGTATAGGTTCCAGCACTTGGGGAATTCAAGTGGTTTCTCCACGCGGTCAAATCTCATGAAGAAACACAAAAAGTGTTCCGTCAATACTGAACATTGATGTATAAACAATATGTACAAAAGAATAGCTTACAATTAAGAACTAGCAATATTTTGTACAAAACAACACGACCCTTGCGACAAATTTCAGTATAAAATAAAAACAAAAAAGAAAGAAAACGTTCGTCTAATATCCAGTATTTTCATAATCCTGAATTTTATCTGTTCGTCTCGGTCGTTGAATGCATACTTGGCCTATGTACAGTCGGGCAGGTTGATTCAATATCTTCACAGTGCTTGAATATGTGATCGACGGAACTGGAACTTTCTCCGCTGTACATTATGGACGACGAAATTTCCACACATTTGTCGACTTCATTTCCTGAGCAACCGAATATATTTCTTTTGTCAATTGGTGCCGTTTGACATTTTGGGTTTTCCGTCATTAAAATCCGAACTAATGACATAAAAGGCTTTTCGAAGCAGATGCACAGGATAAAGGATAGAATTATCGTCATGCAGAGATTTCCGAAGAATGTATGCATGGAAGTGAAGGACGACAGCGTCCCTGGTGTCCTAATTACACCTACGTTGTACAAGAGTATGATGTAATGAGTCAAATAAGCACTGTACGTCAACTTGCTTAACGGTAGCCACAATTTCCAAGACAGTAGCGAATTGATTATACCTGAAAAACAATTGAACAAGTGTTTGAATATTTTTGAGATTTCTTATATAGGGAGTGACGGAGATTGCAACGAGAAACTTACCGCCCCATCCGTTAACGCAAGCGAAAATAATCCAAGCAATGGAAAGGGAGAACGCATGTCGATGAAATCCAGCATAAAATGCCGCTTCCAGTCTGTTATATCGGTGATCATCGAAGTACATCCCACGAGGCCCTAATACCGAAGACATGCCGATGCTTATCATGACGAACCAAATGCAGATTCTATTACACTATAGGAAAAAAAAGACACATTTGTTGTCGAAATCGTGAAATAATTCTTTTAAATTTCATCAATTAGCAGTTACGGTTTAATTATTCAATACGTACGAATGAAAGCTTCAGTTTGTAAGATCGTGTCTTGAATAAGATCAATCCGAGCGCCAAGCCTATGATGTAAGGACCGGCCCTTGTGTACACTCGAATGTAAATTTGCAGGAAAACATCGGAGAGGTCTTCCATGCTGTGTGTATAAATGTCGAAGTTAATGTTATTGTACTCATAGACTTTACGTCAATGGTACATTTAAAATGTAATTGTAGTATAAATGTATTTGTATACTTACTCTTTATAATACAGCATCGTTCCAGTGAGGTGGTGATAATAAGTGATAAAAAACGGAGCTAAAATAGAAGCGATAAGTCCAACGACCATGGTGACCCAACAAGCAAAACTCTTATTCAACTTCAACAATGGGTACAGAAAAATTGGCGACAACCAAAGTAGCTGCATATCCACCGACAAGTACCACGATTGCGACATACACTGGAAACATACAAATTTATTAATATTAATTGCGATGTCATAACACCGTCTCATGTACATTATTATATGTCAAAGTTCATTCGCTAAAATTCTTTTCAAAATGTTCCTTCTCTTTTTTCGAAAACTCACCATATCGTCAACATTCACGTAGTTGTTAATGTACAGTAAATTGGTCCACCAGTTTCTTCGGCACATCAGTTTGCTGCTGCTAACACAGGAAGACCACATTGGGCCAGAGCCGAGTTTGTCGAATAACGTGGCATAAAATCCGACTACTATCGCATAGGCTGGCGTAAGTCTGAAACAATCAGAAATTGTTGGACATGTCGTTTAATGGACGGTGATCTAAAAAAAAACGACTGAACGCAAGCTGACGAGCATTTACAAAAGCCACGATATCATCGAGGATGAAATTTATAAAAGTCCTGACCTTATATATCGTTTGAGGTAGAGGCTGGGTATACTGAAAGACCAATTGGAATCCTTGCTCCTCGCTGTCAGGTAGTTGTATGCCAACAGAACGGAGCTCAAGAGGAAAAAAGTGTCCGTGACCAGGTTTCCATTCAAAACCAATAGGGAAGTCCAGTTCTCGTGCATCTAAGCGAGTAATTTTCATTTTCTTAGCTCGATCGCTTTGTTTTTGCAGCGTTAAACTGAACGTTTAAACGAGTAAAGGACGACGATGTGAGATGCGTCACACTGAGAAAAAAGACACATTTTTGGCTGTAAGAATGAGCGCGCACAATAAGCTCCGACACCAACATCCGACATTAAATTCGTACACGTAACATGTGCACCCACATTTATGCCCGATGTTTGTGTAATTGCGAACATTCACCAACAATTATACGGATAATCGCATTTCATTTCACACAATTGCGACACAGTGAAAGCGGTGATTGATGATGATCAAAGACCGTTGATCTGAAGGCATATTTTTAATATTAGATAATTCACTTTGTTCTCGATACTAAAAGTTTATAATTTATAATTCTACAGTGACCTTTAAGAATACGAATCTTCAGATGTATGCAAAAATGTACTCTCTCTTTTCATTCAAAAATAAAAAGAGAGAAGGTATTTTTCTACATTTAGAAGTTTGTCTTTTGGGTTTAATTTAATTCTGTCGTCTGATTAATCGTTCTTGTAATTTTTGTGTCTGATTTTAAAACAGGTACCGCAAACATCGTGTCTTGTCAAGTTCTGTTCAAACGTATCTCTCTTACAGAAAAATTGAAAGCTTGTCGAAAATCGTCATTTAGAGGTTAGCTGGTAGACCTCAACCTTTGAAAAATCCCTTAAGATCATTCGTAATGTACAATTTTACATACTGCACTACTATTCATGTCAGATTTACGAATATCAATTGGACTGCTGGGTAAAAATAAGGAAGCTTCATTATCTGATTATTACCTTCGGAATCACAGATAGGTTCATTTTTACACTGGTAGCATCGAGATAATACGTGTGACCATAAATAATCCAGCAGATACTGATGAATCGCAGACCATCCAAGCATTCGATCGAGCCCCCGTGTCTCTCGGTGCTTAGCAAACTCTTCCCATTCGTATATAGGGAAAATGACGTCAAAAGAGCGTGCCGCTTATCTAAATGAAAAGAAGTACGTTATAGATAACTGAAATTCAAAACGAGCTTCAATTAATTCAATGTCGATCAAAATTATTATGGTCTATTCAATTTTTCTTAAATTACTTTCTAGATTTTATTTTCAACAGTACAAAAAAAGGCAACTCTTTTTTAATTTCGTGCTATTTCATATATAAGACATTTGACAATGTTTCGAGATTACCTCGATTGATTTGCAGCAGATCCAAGCGACTACTTAAATCGTACAGGGTGCTCGAGATGATGATGGCCAAAAATAACGCCAACAAACCTCTACAACATAATAGATAAATACTTTTAAACGTTCGTTAAACATTTCATTAAATTCTTTAAAATTGCAAGGATCATTGAACAAAATCATATTATATTGGCTTAATGTAGTAAATGTTATCTCACATGTATACAAAGTCAGCAACGTCGTAAACGGAATTGTCAGTGAGCAAGGATTGACACAAACTTTTATCGCTCATTACAAAAAAGTCTAGCCGTCCATCCACTTTGAGGGGATCTAGGGCCATTTCAAGAGCTTCGGAAATTTCGGATGAATTGCAGGATGAAGGCACGCACCATGTCCATTCGTAAGGGACAGTTACTCCTGGCACCGACACGTTCTAAAATAAAAAGTAACTTGTCAGTTAGTATTGTGCAATCACTCGAATTGAGTAACATATATATAAGTTCACGTATTAAAGTCTCGAATTATGATTGAAAAAAAATCAACTTTTAAAAACGATATCACAATAAAAGAGCAATGCCTGATGAGTTCTAAAATGACAATTTTTATAGTGATAAAGAAAATAGTGACGAGTGCTAAAAATTATAGAGTAAATTTAAATTATAATGAATCGTATATTTTACAAACCGAGGCAGCAGCCACTTGAATTAAAAGATCCTTCATGTCCAAATCATTGGAAACTTTAGTGCCGTTTAAAATTTCGAATTGAACGGGAACGCTGCAGGCCTGGGCATGAAATTGATGACCAGTGTGAATCTGGAGGCATTGGTCGTAGTTGCCCAATTGTCGTATGTTGCCCGTTAGTATCCCTGGCGATATTTTTGCTGATGCGTCATACACTGAAACATTTTTATATTATTTCATGAAAAATGTCGACGTGTACATTGTTATTCTATATTGCATGAGTGGTTCTTAGATTCCGAAATAAATTAACATAATAAGTGGCAATAATAAAAAATTGATGACGTGTTTTTTCACTTAAATTTGATGCAAAAAATAATCAATTACTTTGCACTTGATATAAATGGTCGTGTCACGTAGATCTAACCCAAAAAACATACAAGAAAATTGATCCCAAGTCGACTTAATCTAGATTTCGTTAAAAGTAAAGGTTAAAGACGGTATAACATTTTTTTGTGATTCAAAATTATCATTCCTTTAGGAAAATCTGCAATTAATAATTATAATCAGGAAAATGTCAGAAAATACTTCAAATTCTTTCGAAGCCAGAGATTATAAATATTCTCAAGGAAATCAATAGTGCAATAATTTAAAAATTTTAAACATAATAAGGAAAATTAGCAGCGATAAAACAGAACGTATGCATACGACATTCGTCTCGTGTAATTACATAATAAATTGAGAACGAATTAAAGATTACGAATTTCATACGGTATAGCCACGCATGTTCAATTGATGTAAATTGTACATTAAAATTTGATTGTATCAATTACATTTGTCATTTAAATTTTTCAAAGAAAAACTAAACTTTCCTCAATTGCATTTTCAAACATCAGTCTATTATAAGTTTGTGTTTTTATAGTTATGCGATTTGCATGCATGGCGCATTGATCGATCGTCGAATGTCGCACGATGTATACGAAATCGTGTCAATTACGAAATGTATCTTCTGTTTATCAACAAGAAGCGGCCTTGCATATGCGTACACTTGTACTCTTCAAAATGAACGATGCGAACTTGGTTCATTGTCTACGATTACAGAATTCTGTCAACATATAAGTCAAAAGTAGGCAAATTTGCAATTTACTTTTCATTTGAAAACAACTTAACAATTATATGAAAATTTTTCGTCTCGTTTTTAATCAAAATATACGATAGAAATTTTGTATTTTGCTTGCAGCAAAAAATTAAATATTTTAAAAAAATAAAAAAATTCCAATAACAAAAATCTAATGTCTATCAGTATTTGTCAGTTTTTTGTATAAAATTTGTTGTGAGAGCCTGATTTGTTATTTATACAAAAAAATTCATTATCACAATACAATAAAAGTAATTGCGCAGACAAAATAATTATTAAAAATATTACGAAACATTCATCGATTAACTTTTTTCGGTGTTTTATATGCAAGTTATTTAAAATTAATATTCGACAGTTGGCAATATGAATACTGACCATATTTACATTATTTTAAATATTATAATTATTTATCTATATTTCATATAAGCAAAGCATGTTTCGAAGGATTAATCGTGTACGATATTAAATTAATTGGTATTTTAAATTACATATTTAAGTTACAAACACAAAAATATACAATTTTGATTGGTGGTCTAAAAATCCCGGTTATGAACTTTGCAGTATTAATAAACGCGATCGAAGACGTAGATTTTATTATTGGAAAGAGAACAGTCACTGGCGTAATTCCGTACTTTTATATTGTGTATTATTTAAACATATTGTACTTTTATTTGCAAATAAAGTCTTTGCAGGACTAAAAAAAAAAAAATTAAAAAATTTAGAAAATAAAAAAAAAGAATAAAAAAAAATTAGGCAAAAAAAATTTAATTGTTTAAGAAAAAAAAAAAAAAAAAAAAAAAAAAAAAAAAAAAAAAAAAAAAAAAAAAAAATTGAATTCGACTTAAGACTCAAAAATTACTGTAATGTACTTTTATGTACTCTGAATTCAATTATAAAATAAATAAATAAAAAACAATAAAACAATGAAACTGTTTTAAATCAATATGCAGAATGTATATGTAATTTCTTAATTTTCAATGCAGAGCCTGCGACCGAAAATGCTGACTGTAACTTACGATCAATTATTCAATACCTGAAGAATTATTTTTATAACATTTAGAACAGTTTTATAAAAACTTCCTCGTCTCTTGTAAGAGGGAAGAATATTCAAATTTAATTTCTGTTTTAAAAGACATTCGATTAAAATGAAAAACAATTAAAAATTACTCCCAAAAACTATTTTTTTTTTCGTTCACTTTCAAGATATTTCATTATTAACGAAAGGTGTAACATTTTGTACCGAAGGTACCTTTTTCTTAGGTCTTGATCTTGTGTCTGAAATTAAATATGGCGGTTTTAAGCCAAAACATTTCTTTTTTAAGTTTGATATTATTTGATTTATTAACACATATAACAGTGATATTTATCTCGTGGAAAAAGTGGAAAAATATAATTATTCTCTTTGTGGTTTATGGATAACGGGGTTGCTAATTAAGTTAGATTTTTCTAAGTGATGAAAATTGTCAAATTTGAAAAAAAAAGAATTTTTTTGTATTTTTTCATTTATCATTAAAACCACCCAAAACATTTAATTTTGAAAACAGCATGGTCAAGATCTATAAGGAAAAGGAATCTTAAAAAATGTTATATCTTGGGTTCATAGCAACGTACCTTAATGAATGAAAAAATGTAGGTTTTGGGCGTTAAACTTTAATATTATTTAATGGGTTCAACTTTGAAAATAATTTAATAATATATATTAATTTGTTAAAAAAGGTATACTTTAGATGTCCGTTTTCAGTGAATAAAGTGAAAAACTCGTATGCAAAGTTAAAATGCTACACGCATTTAACTTTACGCATGCCTCTTTCAATTCATATGCGTAGCTTGTTTATTTCACGCATGACACCACCCAGAATCCGTAAATATTCACTTTATAAACACTAATACGAGACATCTAAATTACTTTAGGCATATTATCTTTACTCAGCCAAATACTAAAAATAGGATACCTAACTCGTGCGTAAAAGTACACTTTACGACCTTGTTAGGTAATATATACTATTATAGATTTATTGTCTATTTTTAATCGCACAATTCTATAAATATAAAACATCGAATCATAAATATGTTTCAAATAAAACCATAGATAAAACTTAATTGCATTATGATTGCACCAAGTGTCAAATAGGTGTGTCGAGGAACGATAACCTGTCCAAAGGATCATCGGTTATCAGTTCTTCGACGTGTTCGATAACGCCACTACTGTAGTACCCTCGAAGACTGCGGGGCACAAGGACGGTCATCGACATCGTCGATTATCCACAACTCCACATTGACCTACATCGATATCTTGCCACTTACGACGCACAATCAGCAATTTACAAAAAAAAAGGAAAAACGAGACTTAAGCTAAAAATGCTACTGCTGATCGATACGAGAAAATGATATGATAGATAGTTTTTCGCGAAAAATGCCCAATGGATGCGAAATTGTTCAGTTTGCGGGTTTAGTAATGGTATTAATTGGTGGATTAAAGAAAGTTAGGAAAAAGTAAACAATCAAATTTTTAGGAATACCCTGATAGATATCAAAATGTTCAAATCGACTGAAATGTGACATAAGTATCACTTTAAGTGTGAATTTAGATATTCGTATACTTTGATTATCTCCAGAATAGGGTTGAAAATATTTTCAACTGCATTAATCACTATTATTTTTATTGCTTCTTCATATTAAGAATATTGACAGATTTTAGTTACAAACATTTCTTAATTAAAAATATTATAATCGATTTTTTTTAACTTATTTTTTGATAACATTTCACATTTTGTACCTTTTATCAATTATTTTTTTACTTTAAGAATTCTATAATGTTCGTTTTTTATGATTATTATTAAATGAAAATGAAAATTTTTGAAACACAGCTTTTGTAATATTCTTATCTTTTTTCAAGATTTTTGTTCTTAATGTATCAATTTCTGCAAATTTGAGTCACAGTGTATGATTAGATTTTTTCATTCAGAAATCTTCGTAAAAACTATTTATTTAAAAAAATTCGACTTGTAATTTGTAAATGTAATTTGTAAATTGATATGAATGTTGAGTTTTCATATTTTCATAAAATAATATTTTCATATATAATATTATTAATCATATAATGATAATAATAATATCATAAGTATTTTACTTGGGGAAACCAACGTATTGTACAAAAATACATTAGTTGCATAAAATCATATCAGTTATATAAACTTGAAGTTCATTGTCAAAAATTTTAATTTTTATACAAAATAAAATTGCAAAAATATCTAGAGATTTTAATTGTTGATACTTAATTGAAAATAATAATTTATAATATACTATAAATGTAATTTTTGATGGCATATCGAATGATTGTACTTGTGAAGCTTGTCATACAAAAATTTTAATTAGCGAATTAATCATAAATTTAGCGTTATTAAAAGTTTAACTGAAGTTGAAGAAGGATTACACTATCAAATAACAAGCCAATTAAAAAATTCTATTTCAGGATATTATAAATATTTGAAACATTATACATCATTATCGAATTAAAGTATGTTTCAAAAAAGAAAAAATTGTTTTTTTCCTCTTTTTTTCTCTTTTTTCTTTTTTTCTCCTTTTTCTCTTTTTTCTTTTTTTTTGAAATATACTTAAAATGAATAAATTGAAAAGTTTATTTTACCTTATAGTTATCAGCATAAGGTATATATTTAAAATATCACGACTATAATTATAACATGTTATCCGGTTTGCTGTGTACACCATGTATACATTACATCAAGCATTCCTCCGCTGGCTTGTCAAAAACTTGGCTGTCATTTTCACAAAGTTTTTGAAGTTGAGAAAAAGAAATCTTCAATTACTTAAAAAATTGGTAAATAATCGATTTAAAGTAAATCTAAATTATTTATTTAATAATTTATCTTTTTTATTATGCAATTCAGAAATGCACCTTGGTCATTCGGACAGACTTCGGCATCAAATCGGTAGCGAAGAAGAAATCATAATGATTCGATCGAGATACAAAAAAAAAACTCAAGTGGTACCCTAACAAAGTAGCTGATGCAATTATGAGTAATCTCATAAAATTAAGACTGAAGAGATTCAGAAGTTTATCCTGAGAAAAAAAAATAAAAATAATTTATTTAAATTTTCTTAGTTAACTATATACTCACTGTAAGAACTTATATTCATTAAATATATTTTATGTCATTGATCGCTCCCCGACTCGGTTAGTTACACGAGCATGATATAGCTGTGTAATTAGAAATGTATATAAAATTTACTAAATATCACGTATACAGCTTGAAAATAAATAGGAGAAAAAAAAATGATCGAATAAAATTATTATCAAATAAATAAATCAAATAATAAAAAAATAAACAAAAAAAAAAGAAAATAAACAAATTAATTTAAAAAAAATGAATGGTATAGGAAAAGACTCGTGCAGGGTATACGCAAAACCAATGAAAATAGACAAAATGGACAGTAGTCGTCGACCTTAACCACCACGTGGAACATCTACTATTAAGAAATAACGAAACAACTTTATCATCACTTTATCGTATTCATCACTTGCGTAAGAAGAAAAAAGTAGATTCATTCAATCATTGAAATCACGATATGATGACATAACTATAATAATGGATATCTCACGAATTATAATACCGAACCGATTTTAAACGGACTATATAGGCTTAAATTAAGATACAAAAAAAAATAGAACAATACAAATTAGACATAGCCAGAATCGGAAGTTCTGTATAGGAGTACCAGAGAAGTCGTATATATATATCTGTCCAATAATATTATGACGGTTATGACAGTTCTTGACGGGTGCAGGTCAAAATTTTGACGGGTCTAATTTGCAAGAACTTGGCGCGCCGCACCTCTTGATGTTTTTTTACAGTATAACATATTTCATCTCTTATGTCACGCAGATATCTTCAAGGTGGTCGGTAATAATTTTGACTGCACATTTCTGAGCAGAATGTACAATAAATCTCGCGTGCAAACGAATTTCAACAGGAAAATCATAATCGGAATTGGAAATATAAATTTTTGCATTCAAAAATCCGTATTGAAACGCATTAACGGCTCACTTATTTAAGAATATATTATTTTTAGATTCACATGGATTCACATTTACAGTTGCCAGTTCGTAATAACTAATAGGAATGCGTACACATCAGTCTGCACGAATTAGACATGTATTGGCGTGGATTAAAAAAATCAAATTTCCTATTCGCCTGAACAAATAGAAATGCATCGCGGATAAAAATGGATTCGTTTTTTCTCAAAGTACAGATTCAGACACATAAAATGAATCTATTTCAATACATTTTTATCCAATTGCGATTGCAGGGAACTGTAAATATAATCTACATAAAATAAATTTATATAACTCATATACATCCGTAAAAAACTTTACAATCTCGACCTGCTGACTTTAAGTAACAAATAATCTCGTATACAAGATTATTCTTTAATTAAAACTGTCACGATAGCTGTTAATTAAAAATGTTGCGATAAACAGATGTTGACTTTGTAAAATAATCAGAATTACAATTGTTATCAACTTAAGGGGCTGTTAAAGCGGCTCGGTCGATAACGTCAATTCCAATCGGTGCGAATTGTAAAAGTATAATTTCAATTTTATTCTTACGAATTCTCGCACAATGTTATACCGATTTCGCTGAAGATTGATGTACATTTATAACAAACATGTAAAAGCGCCCTAAAATAGATTTGGATTCGAAAATGTACCCAGTTTCGGTGCGAATTGAATATTTGAGGTTAGGAATTGACGTTATCGACCGAGCCGCTGTAGCTTCCCCAATTGTATACGATTATTTAAATGAGTAGTAAGATAATTGGAATAAAATTTAATAATACAATTTTAGACTCGACTGCTCTAGTAAACGAAAAAAATTAATACATTTATTAAAATATTTATTTAATTTCCTTGAAAAATGATTATTTTCTGTTATATGATCGTGATTCCTATGAGCACTTGGCAATGACATACATAATGATCTATTTACGAAAAATCTATTTTTATCGTATATCATCCGTTTGCCAAATGCTATTTTGTTATCTTTAAAAAGTTCATCGTACTCTTAGGCATATATATTTATTAATTGATACCGTTACGGTTAATTGTTTTCGCTATTTATTTTACATGGAACTTAATAAGTTCCTCGAATTAGAACTGCGCAGAATTCTAATACAAATCAAACTGCACTATATT
Source organism: Trichopria nigra (assembly GCA_030522945.1). NCBI lineage: Eukaryota > Metazoa > Arthropoda > Insecta > Hymenoptera > Diapriidae > Trichopria > Trichopria nigra. Next base: position 10,551 of record JAPYZR010004435.1, on the reverse strand, counting down.
TTATCTTGACCTTCAGGATAGGAGTTATTTCCGTTTATTGTTGAGTCAGTGACCGATAAATTGTCGCAATAGAGTCTTTTCGAATAAAAATTCGCATTTTGTTTATCGATTATATCTTCTACAAAGTCGAAGATGATGAACAAAATTGAAAATATGTTATAAAATATTTGAGTATAAATATAAATTATACAATTGATTTTAATATACGAGCATTTTATTACATATACAATACTGATTAAGTATACGGTAATTATACATTAAATCAAAATTTTTTAATGAAATGAGTATTTTAATGATAATAATGGTTATTTTTGTCAAAGGTCGAGGTCCTCTTCAGATAATTTAGAACGTAAATATAAATATAATCAGATTTAGTTTATTACCAGATTATTTTTTATTTTGTGTTTTCTATTTTTCTGTTTTCATTTTACATTTATCTGAAGAGGTCCTCGATCTTTCGAGGTCGAAATTATTATTATTGTTATTATAATCATTTCATTTAATAATTTGATTTTATGCATAAATATGTCTTTACAGTTTCTTGGGTCACCAATTATTGATGTGAATAGAAGAACAATGAAGATTTTGACAATAGTCAACATTATAATGCCTCTTTTCATTAACTACTAACTTGCATCCGCCATTTTATTTCAATACTGTAATAATAGAAAAAATTTTTTTTAATTTTTTTTCTGCCAATTTTGAGTCAATAAATAATTGAATTATTTCAATCTTGAAAATTTCGACATTCGCGCACCCCTCATATAGAAAAACGGTTGACCTGAAGAGGTTGACCTGAAAATCCGCCGAACTGGTCATAATACTGTCTAGGCGGTTTAGGGGTTAGGACAGTTAAAAAAAGGGGCGGAGCGACCAAGGCGGAGTCAAAGGTCCAGCCAGAAATACTGTTTGTCAATAGGCTATTGATTTAATGGTTGTTTACATATTTTTTTTTCATTTTTCTCGAAAACTAATCACTTTTGGTAAAAAATGTACAGGACATAAAATATGTATTTTAATGAGATCTACAACTTTTGTTGAAAGCATTTTTCGAAATTTTGGGCATTTTATGAGATAAACGATAAAAACCACGAATTTATGGTGTTTTTATGGTTTTCAACATGGTAATAAAAATTTGCGCCAATTTTCACTATGATTTTCGTAATCAGTGTATCGAATTACGTAAGTATACCAAGTTTCAAAAAAATCGGAGTTGTGTTGCTTTCGACCAAACTTCGTTACACAACATAAGGACCGTTAAAACAAAGAAAAATTATTTGAATTTATGAACCTTATCTGATATTGAGAATGCTGAAGCAAAAGACTATACAGTGCAAAATTAAATAATGTTTAACTAATAGTTTTTTTTTGTTTTTTGTTTAGTAGTCGCGGGAATTCTATTAATAATAATAATAATTTATAACAAAAATGGAAAAAAAATCAATGAAAAATAAATACTTCCTGCCGACATATGGTACGGGTCGAAGTAATATGAATCATCTGACATCGCCAAGACAGTAAACGATGATGACAGTATAAGGATGAAACAGGAAGTGAGAATAAAACGTTTGAAGATATAGCCTTAAAAGATTGTTTGTCGAATTCCTCCATCATCTAATTCCGCAAATTTAGATTTACTGCAACACCTCCGTGCAATATAAGATGGCAAGCACACCTCCGATTGACGAGGGTGGGATGAAGAAATGCCACCAGGGGCCAGAGCAATATTTGCAGAATACAAAATTTCCTCTTAAGAAATCTAATTCTCAGTAATAGTTACTTGACAAGAATGACAGTAACCATTTATCATTTTTCACATAAATTTAATTAGAAACAGCTACATTAGTACGATATGTATCTGAATATTTTTCTAAAAATGTCCATAAATATTTAAATAAAAAAAATCTAAGCAAGTAAATAAAAAATTAATATAGACTATACATACATACATACATACATATATTACTTAAAACAGAATATAAGTTATACGTATATATATATATATATATATATAAGTACACAATTTTCCAGATAAATCTAGAAATAAGTAATCAGTATATGAAAGTGAAATTACTCATCATTTTTGCTTCCTGATATAGATGCATTGCATATAAACTTCAAACGCGGAAGTATTACTGTTATCTACACCTGATAGTAGTGAGATAAGTTACTTGTCAGTATTATGAACTTTTCATTCATGTCAAGGAAAACTTGTTAGCAATTGCTATAAAAGACCTTGAAGGAAATTTGCTCGTACCAATCGGTGTATTTTTTTTTTCATTTTTTTTTTTTACGGAAATAAATGTCGATTGTTTTGTATTTGTATTTATGTAGAAATACCAAATGGTAACAATAATAAAATTGTTTTTTCTATTTTTCACTCCTCCACCATTACTCTTCGAAAAGTGCATTTTTTAGACTGAACTTTTTATACAGGAATTGAAATATGCATATTCTACGATATATTCACTCCTTTCTGATCCAATCCAATTTCAAGAATGAAATTAAATCTCCCTAGTAGAATTTTGAGCGTGACACTTTGGGCCCCAGCCGGAACCTTTGAGCGTGACACTTTGGGCCCCAGCCGGAACCCTTACTTTAATAGGGATCCCGGCCAGGACCCGATGTGTCACGCTCAAAATTCTACTCGGGCTATTTTAATTTTTTTGAATTCTGATTAAAAATGAAATATAACTGTAAAAGGCTAAACAATAATGAGTAGAAATAGAAAATAAAACGTGCAATAAAATTTTCAAAATCGTTAAATGAAAATATATATATATATATCATTTATATATATATATATCATAAAATCATTTGGATACATAAAAAATTTATAAAATGCCGAGACTCACTAAATAGACTCACTAAATAAAATAAAATTAAAAAATAATTTAAGGTATGAAAATCGATATATCGATTTTCGACATATCGAAGGTATGAAAGATCGATATATCGCGATATTTCAGCGATAATGCTGTGATGTTCCAGAAATATTACCTTATGATACATGTCAAAGAAATACTGCTATACAATATTGCAGAAATATTTCTGAGATAGTTAATAAGCGATATTACTGCAATCAAAAAAGGCGGATATCGTGTCTTGCAGTGATATTCCTACAATATTAGTCGATTATATATTTGCAATATCAATGTCTTATTGAAATTTCCCTTTGACGTTGCTGCAATATTTCATTTCATACCGGCGTAAGCATATACGACAAAATTTGATTTTGAAAAAATATAAAATTTACAATTTCACTTCAAAAGTAGAGCAGTTACCGACCTAACCTAACCAGTAAAAATTGCAGATTAAAAATTATTGAAATGTTTCTGTTTTTACGACATTTAGGTTCTAGTATTGTAATTCTTCGCAGTGCGTGATCCCTTAAAAACACCATTAAATTCGGTTGAAATTTTCTCCAAATTTTATTTTATTTATTTCCAACGTTTCTCATTCAATTTTCATCCGATATCAATGTTATATTTTTTTACTTTCTAGGTTCGGTCGGTAACTGTTTTACTTTTTTAATTAAAAATATATAATGTAGTATAGTATAATACCACTATTTGTATATAGTAATACCACTACTATTGAAAATATGTACCGTAATCGATTTAAATACAAATTTTAGAATATGAATGGAAATATACATTGTTTATCACTTTTTTTTAGCAGAAACGTCGACAATAAGGAAAAGAAACGTGAAATATAAGAATTGAAATCGCAGTCACTACTTTTACGTCAACATTTAAATCATTGACAATAACAGTTTTTAGCCAATCAAACGTGTTAGTAATATCGACTATGTCATTTAATTTCCTCGACGATTAATGTGTGCATCGAGATAAGGTCTATTTCGAAAGGTCTTTCACATTGTGTCATAATAATACACCGTCGCATTGTGTTTATCAGTAATTTCAGTTTTGCGTATGATCTACGATTATGCGAGTTTGACATTATATTTCTCATTTGATGCAATTACTATATATACGTATCTTATCAGTCATTGCTATTGCCAGATGAGAGGAGCGAGACGCGAAAACGCGCAAAATCCAAATCATTATTCCTTTGCGGGGCATCGTCGATATTGTTGTTGTTGTTGACGCTCTAAATTTTGACAAATATTTGTCGTGTATTTTTAAGAGCGGGATATAAATACATATACCAGTTTTCTCGGCGTTAACCAGTTATCCAGGAAAAATTCTGCCGCCAAGGTATGACACGTGCCAATAAAACGTTTCGTGACATATATACACGAATTCAGTGAGAGGTTATGACTCGAATTATGGTCAAGGATTCTATCAGATCGCACGGTTGGTTTGATGAGTAAACAAAAAAAAAAAAAAACTTGTTCTATACTAAAACCAGTAAGAAATGCTAAATTGTTGTCAACAAAACGATACGGTGGTTTAGGGGTCATGGCCCTCCTATATATATGTGTACGGGGCTGGCTGCCGTATGCTGAAGGGGAAAATTACCTTTTCATTCCATTGTTTTTATTGTTGTTTTTTTTTTTTTTTTTTGTAAGATGTATATTTTATAAAATTTACTGAATTAAAATCATTTGTTTAGACTCATGAAAACTTTTCATTGTGTGTAATATTTTTGTAAATGACAAAAAAAAATACTTACTTAAAAAATAAAAACAAAAGACAATATACATTACAATGTTATGATATAGAATCTAAGAAATGATGTAAATGAACCTCTATTTTTTGAAAAGTTAATTTCATAGGGTGTACTTGCGAAAGCAACACAATTTCGATTGTTTTGAAACTTGGTATACCTATAGGTAATTCGATGCGCTGATTACGAAAATCATAGTAAAAATTGGCGACTAGATTGTCTTCATGGTGAAAATACTTAAAAACCTATAAAAAGAATGGTTTTTTACAATTAACTTGTAAAAAACGAAAAATTTAAAAAAATGTGTTAGACAAAAGTTGTAGGATTTCTAAAAATACACATTTTGTATAGGAAACATTTTTTTTTTTGTAAGAGTGATAGTTTTCGAGAAGAATGCAAAAAACTGGAAATCACTACACACTTGAAATGTGCATTTTTTTCGAAAACTAATGATTTTTGGTAAAAAATGCATATTCCATAAAATATTTATTTTAATGAGATCTACAAGTTTTGTTGAAAGAATTTTTCGAAGTTTCGGCATTTTACGAGATAAACGCTAAAAATCATGAAATTATGGTGTTTTTATGGTTTTCAACATGGCAATCAAATTTGCGCCAATTTTCACTATGATTTTCGTAATCAGTGCATCGAATTACGTAAGTATACCAATAAGTTTCAAAAAATCGGAGTTGTGTTGCTTTCGGAAGTATACCGGAAAATTAACATGACCTTGATATATAATAACCTTCAAGGTCATGTTCAAGGTCAAATTCAAGGTCACCACCAGATAGATCCCTCGAAACCCTGCAAATTTCATCTGAACAATTTTTTTGTACAAGCCCATCCCTACGTTTTAAAAGGGTGGGACGGGTGGTCTGAGACACCCGGTATATCCATTCCATACATAAGATTGGAATATTAAAGAAAAAAATGTTTATATATATAATTATAGTTATGCAAAAGGTGGTCGGAAGTGGTCTAAAACGCTCGTATACCGCACATTGTCCAAGAAAGTAGACATATATATATACTACAAGCAACACCTGCGCGGGTTAGTGATCTCCGAACAGCGCGACTACTCGGGGTGTCTTTGTCGCTCGGGATGAGTAATCCACCATAGAGAATATAAAATATATTCATTAACTTGATAAACACAAACATTTTAAAACGACATAATTATATACGTATTATTATTATTATATAAACAGTTTCTTGGCATATAAGCAGTCACTATATAGTATACACATGTAAAACATACATTTCGGTTAAAAAGGTCACTGACCCTTTCCGAAACAAATAAATAGTGTGCTGACTGTTTATATGCCAAGAAACTGTTTATATAATAATAATTTCTGCAATAACAGTCGAGAAAGTTATTCATTTCGTTACATATTAATTGTTTCTTTTTGCATTATGCTTTTTCGGGGTAAACCTTGGGAAAAAGTGGATCTTAAAAAACAAATTTTCCACAAATAACGCTTTACCAATCAATACCGATCTAATATGTCAAATTAATTATGAATATGATAAGATAAATATTTTTTCATTTTCGCGATCATAGTATACATATAGACACATTATACTCGTGTTATATCAGAGATAAGATCTCTACATGTACTTACTTACGATAGATACTTTCTGTATTTGTATTTCACAGATTATAAAAAAAAAAGATATTGTTGAAAAACGATATTGCAGTCGACAAAATCATTGTAAGCACGAAAAAACGAAATAATCCAGCAAATTAAGACAATAAGTTAAGTGAACATTTGTTGGAAATAATTTCTATCCAAAAGTTCTCATTTAATTTTAAACGATTTTTCTTGAACTTATTTTTTTGGGTAATGTGGGTGTATGGTATTCCAGAACCACTTTTCCTCAGCACAAATTTTCAAAAAAAAGTTTCAATGTCTTTTGTAATAATTTTGTTAATAAATTTTTATATACATTTCGTTTTTTTTCAATTTAAAAAAAAATATCGATTAAAATTATAATCGTTCTGAATAAATTATTGGCAACGAAAATTTATTATACAATTGTCAGTATATATACGACTATTTTAAATAATAACATATTTGCGGTATTTACATTTTAGTCTGCATTATTAATGTCATCTTGGACATTGCAATCATTTTTTTACGTTTTCATTGTAGTTTTATTTTTTTAATATTCTGTACTAAACAATAAACCATGAACAATAGACAGTAGACAATAAGCAATAAACAAAAGGTAACAAACAACAAAAAACAATAAACAATAAAAATCAACAACAAACAAAATAAAATGTTATTTGCTTATACTTATCTGAAATTTTATAATAAATAGTACTGTTATAAATAATGCCAAAAACTGTGTATGGTAAATTTCACTACAAAAGAAAATGGTAAATTTCCGTAGCATAACGTATGTCCGATCTCAAAAATGTATATGAAATAGAAATTTATCTTGTGTCAAGGGCACGAATACGACCAAAGTCAAGGCCGCGTGAAACGGTATCAGTGTGGATTTTGGTGCGTTATCACTTATCACTGATGAATGAAACGTCGATGTCTAATGGGATTGTCATCGAAGTATAGGAATATACAGACAATTTCGGCTTTTACACCCAAGTGTCAGACTTTTAAGCGTTTTGAAATATATGCAGCATCTCAACCTTGGTCCCAAACTTTGCTCCTCCCTCCATATAAATCATCGCATATTCGACGAGCTTTAGACGGCACACGCTCTATAGTTTTGAGACCGATATTTTAGGCCGGTATCGCTATACGCACTGGCCACCGATCATATCGTATTGAACTGAGTCCAATGTCGCACTGATGAAACTTGTCCATCAGCAATACGATTACAGTAGGGATTTATTCTTGCTTCTCGTTGAACCGGGGCCAATATTGCACCAATGGCGGGATATCTATGCGAGCTAATGACCGCGTGCCATCGTTCGGTTTTTAACGCTTTTGTTCCAATATATATTCTTTTGTATATACGCGATTGCCGAATGTCCCACGCAACAATTTTAGCACGAGGCCCCGGTACCTGTTCGGTTATTTTTGCCTGACTTAACATACTTTATAAGCGAGGAAAGTGAAAACGTAGTCCGACCAGCGATCCATATACAGGGACACCAGCTGCCGATTTCTTTCGATGAAAAACAACCAAAAAATAAAACAAAAGAATTCGGCTCTAATTAAATGGGAACCCTTCGATTAATTAATCGATATCGTATATTTGCAGGCTCAAATGTATATATTTCACTACTGCGCTCTTGTCGTCTTCATGGCGTATACGTGCGATGTGGCGATACGTTTGGTTTTGGACTGGCAATTATTTGTTTATTTATTTATTTATCTATTATTATTTATCTATTTATTTATTTACTTATTTATTTATTTATTTATTTATCTATTTATTTATTTACTTATTTATTTATTTATTTATTTATTTATTTATTTATTTATTTATTTATTTATTTATTTATTTATTTATTTAAGGCACAGAGTACAGAGTACAAAGTTTACAGTTTAAAATTACAGTTCATACATGAATTTCAAATTTATGTAATATTATATAATTAATTTAAAATATATACAAATCATGATATTGCAACTTACATGTCACCCAGAAAGGATGATACATGTTCAATATTTGATATATATCTTTATTATATCTTTAAAATATATATGTTTCATTCATAATGATAACCGAAATTGGATAAATATTATTTAATGCGATTTATTAATATTTTTTTTTAGAAAAACAAAGAATATGCATAAAATTATTTATAATTTTAAATATCTTTTTAAAATACTATTTTTAGAATAGTGTAGAAATTTTATTTTTCTGCAAAAAATTTCATTAAAAATACGCGCAGCCATTACATCGTGTGCAAATCACGAAGAGATTATTTTCGATTGCACTCAATTAAAACTAATAATAAATCTACCGAGAAAATAGTGTAAGATTAGTTTGAAATAAGCATACATTATATTTTGAATTATAGATAAATGTTTATATAACCACATTCTTTTATCAAAAAATTAAATTTCCATAATGCTCTGTATGTTGTTGTTTTTTTTTTTAATCAGTTCCCATTATGGTATTTACCGACCGGAATGAATGAAATAAAAAATTCCAAAAAAAAGGAACGAAGATGTACAAAGTACAACAATGAACGAAGCAGATGAAATGAAATAGAAATGAAATAATCTATATTTTTACATGCCATTTTAACTGTATAAACAAATTTATATCATAATAGAAATAAAAAGTGTAAGACGAAAATGATTTTAAAAATTTGAATATCCGCAACGGATGGATACATATAAAAAAATAAGATTAAATGAGATTGAAGATAAGAAATTAAAACAGAAATTAAAAATAAATTTAAAACAACTGACTGCATTAAAAGGAACAAATCAGTAAGGGAATGAATAAAAGCAGCCAACTAAATAAGATTAAAAAAAAATAGTGATAACAAACTTAAAAAAAAAATACATTACAAAAAAAAAAACGAATAATACATAAAATAAAAAAAATAATAATAATAATTATATAAAATTAAATATCTAATAATATAAAATTAAAAAAAAATGAATAAAAATAAATGAAAGAACAAAAGAAGATAAAATTTGATCAAGAAACAATTACTACAGATCATAATTATACCGAAAAATTGAAGAATAACATCCATGTGCGAATGTCATGAATGATAAAAGGAATAAAATTCATTTGAATTAAACGTAGAAAAACAACGATTCAAAATGAGCCAATCAATTCGAAGAATGAATCGCATTTGTGATAAATATCACGACTAAAAAGAAATGAATCAAATGCAGAAGTAAGCAAATAACAAAAAAATTGGCCATGCCAAAAGAATTAAGGGTACTTGTATATGAAATTTATGAAATTTATGAAATTCATAAATCATATAATATGCATAAAATGCATAGGATATAATGTAACGAATCAATGAACGACTGATGCATATAGACGATACATAGACGATACATAGACGACATGCAAAGACTGGAGGAAATGCATAGCTAATGATGATGATGAAAATCTTATTTTGTGAATGTTACTTTTTCAATTGTAAATTGTGTTCATCAATATTTATTTGCACATTATTTTTAAATCAATTACAAATTGTTTATACCTATAAAGATTTATATGTAAGAATTTTTCGTACATTGAACATTGATAACATTGATATTGAATTAGGATGAAATTTTGCATCGTTCGATAAGTCGCAATTATTATCTTAAGCATTACGAACGTTAAAAAAAGAGAAATCACGAAAAACAAATAATAAATGTACAAAGTAACGAATGCCAACAGAAGTGACCGGAGGTCGCCGGGAGATGATAAGGAGAAAAAAGAGGATGGGAGAGAAAAAAGAGGGGGGGGGGGGGGGGGGGGGAGATACTCAAAAATGATATCTTGAAATAAAATACTTTATTGTTCTGTAAAAAAATTTGCATATTGTTGATAATGTTAAGAATGGAGAGAGAGAGAGAGAGTAACTGTTGAAAAAAATTGATTTTGTTCAAATTTATTAATTTTAATACATCTGTTATTCACTATTGAACTTTTATTGTTTTAACTATTGGAAAATAGTTAAAATAGTTAAGCAATTTTGTCCGATTCTGGTTTATTTTCTCAAAAAGTGCATTCTTCAAAACTGCTCTAAATAAAATTTAAAATTTAATTCCCAACGTAAAATGTATTAATTTGTTTAATGAAATTATCGTTTTTATTTTTATCATTTATTAATAAATTAACGATAATATAATTAACTTTAGAAAATTTCGTCAGTATAGACTACCCTAGCAGAAATTAATCGTGGCGCTGTATCGATTCTGTCTAGATTTCCAAGAATAATTACTGGTTCTAGAGTGGAAAACTATGTAGTCCCAATATCCG
>JAPYZR010004434.1:0-23400 GCA_030522945.1 Trichopria nigra | reverse complement strand
GATATTTTACTCGTGTTCCAGTGAAAACATTTCAGAGTAAATCTTACTTTATAGAGTAACTTTTACTCCAGAAAACGTTCACTGGAAAACGGCCACTGTCATGAAGTTGGTCACACTCCAGCTTATTGTATTGCCCTTGGTGAGGCCACTGCTGACAATTGTCAGATCAATCATTGAGCTGCTTTCTCCTTTGACGAATGTCGGTTTATTTCCATCATTGAGTATAGTGTGAAGTCGAGCGCGGAGAACACTTCCAAGAGTGCTTGCCCTCTCTTCTTCGTCTCCTTGCTGCCCTACTCTACTGCCCAGGCGTTGAAGTCTCCATAGCAATGGCGGCTGCTGGACTCCGGTTCCTGACGTCATCGACTAGTCTGTCCAATACTCCAACGAAATCCTCTTGGGACATGCTCGGTGGCATGTAGCAGCTATAGAAGTGATGACATTCAAATTTGGGTGTTCTCGGGAAAAATCTGGAAGTCAGAATCGCTTCAACTATTTTGTGGACTGATAACTCCTGCCACCTGACGGCGTTTTTAGAGGCTGTGAATATGACCTCTCGTCAGTGCCGTATTGAAACATTTTAATCGGGTGCAAAGATTTTAAAGAGGTGGCAGAATGTGGATTTCACTATATTATCCTGTATAATACCTAACTCCTTTATAAATTCTATCAATTTTTTTTTCGTCAACAATATTGTGTAATGTGTGAATCTGGCATTACAGCGCAACTATAGCATTGTTTGTTTTGTACCATGGGCACGATTCGGAGTGGCTCAAAAACGCTCTAAATCAAAGGTTAAGTTAGGGGTTGCCAATGTAATTTGTATATCTGTATTGATAAAGGAGCGACTCGGAGCAATCCAGGTATTGCAAAACGAACAAAGCTATTATTTGAGGTTTCAACATATAATTATTTGTATAGTGACAGGAACGATAGACGCGGTATTTGTTTTGAATACAATCTGTATAATGGTAAAAAATACTAATTCTTCTTACCAATCAGAAGCAGTTTTAAATATCGTTTGAAAACGGATGTTTTAATTTTAATGTATATATTACTCCCATTACTTTTAAATAGGGTGCTATAAAAATGCCATTTCAATCCAATCTGTACTAATTGCAAATATATATATGTTTTACAATATATTGTACGGTCGCAAATAATAAATTTAAAAAAAAATCTTATCAGTAAGAAGCAGGAACGTCAGTAAGTAAAATTCTTTGCCTATTATTCACAGGTGGTTGCATGCGAAACACAACCGTTCGTTTTTACTTTCATCGTAATGAATGAGTGTGCGCTAAAGTCCGAAATGCACGCGGGCCCTTGCAGGCAGTCAGGCACCCGCAGAATGAGACACAAAAATACGAGACTGATATTTGCTATTTGCATTTTGCGCCACCTCTCGTAAAACAGTAGAACTCAATTATGTCAATTTTCGAGGTTGTTTCGTCTCGCATTTTAGAAACTATCCGGCTTCAGAACAAAATATGTATATGTATGTAACTGGCAGTGAAAAAGGTTGAATAAGAGCCGCAAAGTGTCAAGAACGTTGGCCTGGTACGATTTGGTTTATGCGTGTCCCCTACAATTAGAAATTAATCATTTTTTTCGTCTTTACATACACATATACACGCCGTGTACGTGTCCCTTCAAAAAGGGTATGGGTATGGTTGAAACATTTTTTACGCTTTTAGAAAAATTCTTGCAAAAAAGTCGCTGCAGGCCAAGATTCTTCATTAAATGCATTTCCTGAAAATCATATTTCAATTATAATTAACTATAAAAATTCAGGCCGCATTTTAGTAAATACTAGTTCCGTTCTGGTAGTTCCAAAACGGCCGCCGTGGCGTCGCGGAGCTTCAGGAGAACACCCTTTTGCGTGGCATATGTTTTACGGGCGCGTAACCAAAGAATCCACAGAATACAGATTAATAATTAATCTGTGGCGTAACTGACTTTCTTCATGTTTATGAAATAATCATCAGTTATATCGTTGTTTTTTTTTTAAGTTCTTTCAAGTTCTTTACAAATCTTGGGTCCAAAGAGTACGAAACTTAAATTTCACAATATTGATGTTTGAATAAGTATGGCACACTGGTGAAGATTTCAATTTGTGCACTTTCATTCATCATTTCTTGGAGGAATTATTGAAGCTATTAAACCATTGTGTTTACTCATTATTGTTTTCTCTGTATGTTGTTGATAACAAAATTCTTTTACAAAAAGAATGTCAGATTTGAAGAAGGCTGAAAAGAACAAGACAAGCGTGCCATCCTATCGCTTTGTACTGACACTGCCTGTATCAACAGAGGAGAAATGCCCAGAGTTTAACTACCTACAGCTCGTTAGAGCAGCAGAGAAAAAGCGTTTAAAAGAAAAAGGCAAGGATAAAGCATCAAATAGCAATGGTCTAGATAGGTTGGGTGAACAGAGTGATGATAAATTAAGAGACATAGCGAAGCATTTTGAGGCAAAATACGGTGGATCATATGGCAAGAAAAATCGAAGAAAACGTGATGATGTGGATTTAGGTGCTGGATACGATGAAAATGATTCTTTTATAGACAATACGTCAGCCTATGATGAACTTGTGCCAGATGAAATGACTACTGAACATGGTGGTTTTTATATCAACAGTGGGCCTCTAGAGTTTAAAAACAATGAGAATGGACACGACGAAGATGAAGAGGATGACAGCAGCGACGAATTTAGCGAGGAGGAAGAAGACGATAAACCTAAGAAAACCAACAAACGTCCACTCAGTCCTTTTGAATGTGAAGAAGTCGACATTTAAGTCGAACAAAAAGTGAAGGTTAACACAGTTGTTTTTTCAGAGTCATTCGAGGTTTTATAAATTTGAATGAGTATTCAATATTTAAAAAAATGTGTTGACTGATTGTGTTTGATTAATGTACGACAATAGAATTTAGACTACGAGAAACGTTTTCTTTAAATCTTGAAATGTTGTTCTTCATGTGACTTACCGATAAATTACGGAAACATATAATCAAAAAAAAATGAAAATGTAATTAGATATATAAAAATCACATTTGTTAATTTTTTGTAAATCGGTGCATGTCCATATGTGTCAAAGAGTATAGTAAAAGTAACCGATTGTAATACATTCCACTAATGTCGCAGAACAGTGCAACTATGCCCTACACTACAACCATGCAAAGAGAAAATCTTTTTGTTTAAGAACTACGAAAGTTAGTTGCGTGAAAATTAAGCTGAAAAACATTTTTAATTGCTATTGAGTATCTTAAAAAGTTACTTACTTCTATTGTATATATATATGTATATTATAGCTCACTTACAAATTTGTACAAAGTTTATTTCTTATAAAATAAGTGAAATTTTGGATAAAAACATATTTTCAAGATTTATTTCTTCCTTCCTTAATGATTCTTGGAATCTGGAGTATTAACTTTGTTTCCGTAATTATCTATTCAATTTAAGTATAGAACACACTTTAAAACAGTTCAATTAAGCAATATTTTCATTTTAGGGAAATACAAAATTACTGCCAAAAGTATAAAATGAAAATAGATAAATTATGTTCAAGATTTCAAGTAAACTTAAGTTTTTTATAATTTATTTTTTACCTCTGAGATTATTTTTATTTTATCTATTTTATTTATGCACATTTTGCATGAAGTATATTTTTCATGTCTTGCACTAATTGTAATTTATATACACATAAAATAAAGCTGACATATTTCATGTGTCGTAAGATAAGTTTTGTATTGTATTAGTTGTAGTTTTATTTAATAATTGTAAATATGTATATTTTAATAAATTTAAGTTGAAATTGCGCATGATATTTGTTACATTTATTATTATACGTGAACTCGCCAAATGTATACAGTTTGATACTGCATGAATTTTGTAAAAATTAATTTTAATACATTTTAAGAGGTGGTAAACCAAAATTTGGCTATTTAAACATTTTTAAATACTTTAAAAGACACTGAAAACATTCTTAAATATTTTTGGACAATTTCAAATGAGAAAGGTTAGTGCCAGATTTCATGACCAATCAGTAATTCCTGTGCAGTAACTTTTCTCGAAACATGTTTAACAAAAACTCCAATATTTTTTTTTTTTTTTAAATTGCCTAAAAATTAATTACTATCAGCTAAAATCTGAATAGATCACAGCAGTTACTAGGTGAAAAAGGACATGATTAAATACATCAAAATGTCTATATTTATAAATATTCTGAAATATTCGTCATTAAGAAAATGACTTTTAATCCAAGTTTTGAACTTTCAATTTTTTATTTTTTTTCTGATAAATGAGATTAAAAATTGATTAATTCCTGTTCTATTGAGCATTGCGTTATTTTTTCGAGTTTTTCTTACATAGACGCATATAAAATTATGAAATAGGGTTTATCAATTTTTTTCTAGCATTATCTATTTTTTCTATGCATTAAAATGAGTGCGGTCCCACTGTTTTAATTTCTGCCAGGAAGATAGATAGTGGAGGACGATTTACGATTATTCAACACACTGCATTTTTAATGATTTATTTTACTGGTTTGTTCGGATTGTCAAAATTTTGAAAATATTTTTATTTGTAAAAGAACTAAATAACTCAAATGTGTTTAACAATATAATATATACATATTGATGTACAAACACAATTAATCACAGAATGGATTTCTGTATGTGCATATTGCAATGGATTCTGTATAATGCATTTCGACTCTAAATGTGTTGACAGACCACTTAAACTTCAGGCATACCATCATCATGAAAGGTTTTCGTATAAACGAAAATTGCGCTTATATTCGATAACTTTCAAAATACTTTAACGTTTTTACGTAAATCGATGGTAAAATGCACTATTTATAACCCAGCAGTAATCGAAAATGCATTTAAATGGTTTTAGAATTAAATATCTTTCAATACATTTCTATGCATCTGAATCCTACGTTTTTCCTCATTTTATAAGGATTTATTATTTTTATATTTTAATGAAATTGATCGATGCACTGTCCTACATTTTTAAATTTTACGAATTTCTCCGTTTTTGATGTACATCTTTTCAAAATGACTAAAAAGTCATTCTCATCTACTTTATAAATTTTTAGATTTTATTATTTATAGATTTGCAATTGTTCATTTATAAAATTTGATTGAAAGGCATATTTCGTATTTTAGATGAATTATTTTTTGGATTTGAAAGCAAAATATATATTCGAAATGGATAAAAGAAGAGTTCAAATATGGCGAAGCGAACGCATATTCATAAAAAATCATTAAAACTATATATTAGGTATTCTTAAATTATCCTGCATGTTTTTTTTTATAAAATTCAATTACTATTTAATAAAATACAGTTTCAAGAATTTGATCGATTGCAATAGTTTAATTATTGCGAATGATTTTGCCCCAATGGCATACCAAATTATCGAGGATGGCCCCTCATCGCGATACATTCAAGTACACCGCAAAGGCCAACTAAAAATGACTCGACGTATATATAATAAATTAGGAATCGGATCAAATTTTGTACATTTTAAGCGAAACTTTGCGAGAAGTCACCTCGTGCAAAACTGTTAATCGGATTTGTCGATTTGGACATCTTGTATAGTCCACATTTAACATTACCCAGAGTTGACAGATTTAATATTGACCTATATAAGGCAATGTCCTTACTCTCCATGTAGAGGCACAAGAAAATTGTTCGATAAACCTGTTCCATACACAACCGGTCCTATATGATAAGTTCAGGTACACTGTGGTTGCTAGCCAATACTTGATAGGTATAGTAATTCTTTCTTTATTCTGAGGATCTATATATATGACGACAATTAGTTCTAAATCATGTTTCCAATACTTATTAGTATTACCTACAATTATAAGTCAGTATATAAGACTATTGTCGCTGAAGTTCAAATTGTTGGAGTCCAACGAAAATTGTAAAAAATATTTTAAAAGTATCCTTTTTAATCGATTTTTATGTACTTTGTGTTTAATGAATGTAGAAAACAAGAGCTTTTGATTATTTTTGGGAAGAAAATTAAACAAACATCAGGCGCGTATAATTTTTTTTTTTTTTAATGATTTTCGTTGTACGACAAAAACGTTTCGAACTTGAGCATTATGATGAGAGAGGTATTGTACAATAGCGCCTGAATGATGACAACCAGGCGTACTCACAAAACTTTTTTTCAATATTTTATTCTTTCGACATAAAAAGTTTTCGTAATGTTTTGTTCAAATATAGCATTGAAAAAATAGCATTGTTGATTGATTAACACTGCTTAACTTTCAGAGCGGCCAAAAATGTATAGATAAAAAAATAATTTTTTCAGGTCGCTGACTCTGAATCTGAAAACAGAATTAAAATTCAAAATAGGGGAACCAGTAAGTCGGACGATTTTCTAAGAAGTTGATCCTATTTATTTGAGTATCAAAAAGACAACTGTCGTATTGGAACCGACAATTTCACTTCCCACCAATCGCAAATGGATAAAAACATATTTAAATGCATTTATTTTAAGAGTCTTTGAATTTGTACTTTGGGAATCCATTTCTATCCGCAATACATTTCTATTTGTTCATACGAATAGAAAAGTTGATTTTTTAATCCACGCGAATACATATGTGTCTGATTCATCGGACTGTATTCCTAATCATTATTATACGAATTGACAACCGTAAATTTGAATCAATTCGTTTCAATCAATACGTTTCAATTAGAATAAAAAAATGTATTTCTATTAATCTGAATCGAAAATAAGTTTTTCCAATAAAATATGGCATTAATACACTGTAATTGAAATACTTTCATGAATACAAAAGTTTTGTATGAATCCATCGGAATTAAAAAATAGTTTTGTTAATATAGTTTTGTAATATCTTTTTAATTTTTTGTAATATATAGTATATTGTATAAGTTTCTTTATGAATGGTCGACTTATTCTTCCAATTCGCATGAATAAAAAAGATTTATTGTAAAATATTTTTGAAGTAAAAATTATAATTAATCGTATATATACACTGAAAAAAAATTTGTTATTTTCAAGTAATTATTTACGTAAATAAAGTAAATATTTAATTAAATATTAAGAAAATGTTTACTTCTTTTTAGTAAATCTTACTTAATTCAAGAAAATCTTTTCTTAATTCAAGTAAACATTTATTTGAAAATAACAAATTCTTTTTCAGTGTACTTGAATCTGTCAGCAGTTCCCACTGAAAGAAAATTTATAACGATGTATATTACCATTTACAATTTTCGATTAATTAATTATACAAATTCAGTACCAAGCTGACGATTGAAAATAAAACTGCAAAATTTTCGATTATTGAATTCAGTTATTACTATATACAGTAACTATATCGTAAAACGGATTCTTATTGTTAATATTATTTTTAAATATGTCGCATTTTAATGAAAAATTTTTTATTCGGAAATTTGCATTCAAACCCATTAAACGTTCATGGTGATAAAATATGAAATTAATATTTTTGTAGAAAAATACATTCAATTAATTCCAAGTATGAATAATTCATTTCCGTTGATATAAATGCGATTCTATCCGTTCTCGTTCGCAACAAAATATTATTAATGTCATAGTCTATTTGTCAAATTGGATAGAAATGTATTAATTTGCTTCAGAATTTAATCCATTTTAATCAATTTTAATACATTTTAATGAATTCTAAATCAATTTTAATCCAATTCCGATTACTGGGTTTTGAAATTCCATTTTCAGATTAAACGCTCTTAAAAAAACTCTTACAGATTATAAATTATGGCCACTATAATTGCATATAAATAAAAGTTGCGAACTCTTGTCTAGTGATATCACATCTATTTACGTCATTGTACAAATAATGGGCATCGAATGCCCAGTCGTCAATTGCTATGACGTACAATGGACGTTCAATGGACGTTCAGTGGACGTACAATGGACTTAAACATAAGTAGGAATTCTAATGGACAAAAAATGGACGTTAATTGATCGTCCAATGTACGAGTGAGTTTGGACATCCATTATTACGTCTAGATATCCAATGTACAATATCTAGACATCCATTCGTTCATGGACGAAAATTGACCGAATCAAGGACGAACTATGGATGTCCAGTACTGATTCGGTATAATAAATAAGCAACTTAAGTAATGCATTGTTCGCCATTTCACGCAATATTTGGGCTAACGAGTCCCCTCCACCCTCCACCCAAGAATTGTTTCTAAAATAAATTTCTACTTTCCAACGAAAGACTTTGCGATCGAAATTCTCCATAGACCAACAGGTCTCTATATATATGTGTCACTTAAAAATGTGGAGCGTTATAGTGACCTGCGCGATGAATAATGTAAAAAGCGTTTCACGTAATTACGCGCGTGGACTGTTTAATAGAAAAAAAAAACAGTAGTGTGTATGTTAGCTTCTGAGAATGATCTTATAGATTTGGACAGGGGTCTGCTGTATCTGTTTTCTTTTAATCTATACGATTAGAGTTCGGTTAGAAAAGAGATACAGCGTCAACATACAGTAAACGAAAAAGGATTGAATGTTCAAAATTTGGATTAAGAAGGATGCAGAATGATTAAGATGGATTCCTTTTTCATACCAATAAAGCCTATTGATTAAAATTTTTCTGGAAAATTGTGAACATCCCAAAAAAGTTTAGGACTGATTTGGGCTTTTCTCATATTAAAATAGTTTTAAGAATGTCTGTTAGAAAATGGTAAAAGAGCGGAAACGGTTGCTGCACGAGAAACCTTCATCCTAGTGTCAGATAATAGTTTGCCACTTTACAGCAGATATTTAAAAGTTTCACTCTTATAATAAATGCCAAACACCATGTAGTAGTTTCCGAAGCATGCTACCATATGCAATTAGAAAGTTGAAGCTTCCGCTATATACAGACTCGGATACTTTTTGTCAAAATTTCAGAACTTTCCTGACGCTTGCAAAAAGTTTGCGATCTTATTAACCGATGTTTAGCGTCATTGTGCATCCAGTTTGATTCCTTATAGTCGAAGCAAACTATTTGGTCTGGTGTGACGTAAAATCAATAGAATCTCTTAAAAACTAGTCGACAATTTGGAAAATCATTAGTATAGGTAAAGTATTGCAACCATACTGCGCGGTTGAATCAAACAAAGAATGATCATGTCGGCCAGAATTGCGTCAACTCTATATAGTATGGTTGGATGCTTTTGGGGTGCAGTGCTCGTTTGTCAATGTAAGAATTGATCAGTACAATGCTCAATAATATTATGTAAAACTTGACCAGAACTGGACTGTACCCTTAAGTTATATACCAAACTTAAAATCTAAAATTTAAAGTCATAAAAAAAGCAATTAACGATGATATGCCTTCCAACGCTTTTTTTTTTTACGTGCTGGAGCTCATTAATTTTTACTGACTTTCGACTGATTTACGCCCCATCAATCTCACCTGACGTGTTTACGATCGTCTTGCAGGTATTACGCGTGAGAGGGTTCAGCAGCGAGGCGCGGAAAGAAGCGAGACAGCTGAAGCCATGTGCGATGTGTCCAAGTGTCAACGTCGGAGCTTCCGGGACCAAGACCCGCCGTGGATTCGTAACTTGGAGAAGAATCAGCTGAGGGGTGATGTCGAGGTCTCGAGGTCGACGCCCACGTCGCCGATGAGGATGCAGGAACCCACCTCGAGTTCAAGCTTGGAAAAGTGCTTCGGTGATTCAGAGCCAGAACTATTCCGGAAGCAACGCCTGTTGCTGCAGCGGAAGAGAGAAGGAGAGGAGGTTGAAGCGGTGGCAGCTAGTGGTAGTCGCAATCAGGAGTCGACCAGTTCTAGTCGAGAGAATAACGCGTGCAGTGAACCCGAAGTGGAAAACGCGTCGAGTGAATTCTGCAGGAAGACGATCGCCAATGTGCGACTACTGTCCTGCGAAAGTAAAGAGGTACGTATTCTACTGTCATATTTGAAATTTCATTTAGGATTTCTATAGTATAGGGAGTCTGGAACGTGACAAAAGCCTAAACTTGGAGGATATTCTAAAAGAACGACATTGCAACGAATACCGAAACCAGTATTCCGGTGACCGATGCTGATAACTATATGAGGCGGTGCTTCTCTAGGAAACGTCATGAACGGAAAAATAGAAAATAGTTTATTTAACTAAGAATATAGTTAATAAAAAGCCATGAACAGTTACGTATATGCCCTAGAACTTTTTTAATTGTTGGAACAAATTTCCAGTTTGTTAGGCAATTGCTAACAGAACCATGGTTAGCTTAGCTAACATAATACATTATATAATTGCACGCATCCTTTATTACTTCGACCCTACCGTAGGTTGCTTCAAAGTATTGAATTTGGTCACTCGACAAACAAACATTACTACATTCTAGTTTTTTCATCAAGTGTCCACGTTTCAGACTATACTGGAGCCAAAAATTCAAAAATACAACAAGGGGCTAAGCCCCTGCGACCATCGGTCGCACCCGCTCAGAGTGGCATAAGTTTATAAATTTGATATGCCAATTCACATTTGTTCCATACACATCCACACAATTCTATTGATAGTATATGAACCTAATAGAACACCAGTTAATGGCCATCTTTTCTGGATTCCATTACTTTTAACATAGTAGAGGCCAGAAAAATTGGGCAAAAACTGGTGTCATTTTCTACTAGGGAAGATGAAATGTATTAATTATTTCTATTTCCATATAGATTAATGTGCAAAAACTTTCCAAAATGTTTTTTGATCATCCCTCTCTATTTTAGTATGGATATATATCCCAAGAATGTAAACAGACCTAAGATCAGCCGAAACGCACATTTCAAAACAAAAAAAGTATGTGAATTGCGGAGACTATAAAGCTTGATGTAAGAATGTGCAGCTAAAATAAAAAATATGAGGATATAGCTGAAGAACTAACGAACAAAATGAGCAATTGAAATTTAAATTCGGATGAGTACCTTTCTCATTAAAAATTCTGAAAATCTTAAATATCTGAGATCGATATAGATCAACCTCAAAAATAGTCGACTTTGGCATTTTTTGTTGTGTCAGTATATTGCACTGAAAAAAAATTTGTTATTTTCAAGTAAATATTTACTTGAATAGTAGAAAGTAAAAGAAAATGTTTCCTTCTTTTTAGTAAATCTTACTTAATTCAAGAAAATCTTTTCTTAATTCAAGTAAATATTTACTTGAAAATAACAAAATTTTTTTTCGGTGTGACAAACAAATATAAATTATTATCTATACGTATAAGGAATAATATTCCGTCAAAACAAAAGTAATTTCCAAAAACATTTAAATCAGGGTGCGTCAAATATAAGCATTAAAAAAAGTTGCAGTTCTATTTACTCAAATTATATAAGAAAGTATTTATTTCCAAGTTTTCAAATGTCATTGTTTTTTATTTTATTTCATGCGATCGCAATGCGCATGATAATTTCATCGAGAGAACTGAAAAATGTTTATAAAAGACAATTAAAAACCACGGGAGTTTAATGCGATAAATTTGCCTTTTTAAATCTCACGTGCAACAATGCCTGCACTTATTGTGGTAATTGAGCCAATAAAAGATGCATTTCACTGAATAATGAGTAAGTTGTTGAACGATGCGGGTGCATGCTAGCCCTTTCCCGTCTCACCGAGTATAAGCCGGATGCAAGAACAATGCATATCGATTTTCGGAAGGCCCCTCGTGGCCTTTGGCCAGTTAAGGCTCTGGGGGTCTTCTGTCATTACGCGAACGATTCGGACTTAATGGAAGCAATAATCAAATACAAGGCTCACTACAAATTGCAGTAAACATCTGCTTTAATCGAATCAGCGTTGTGTGTGCGTGTTGTACTTATAAATTATAAATTAATGTTTTCATCGAATTAAAATTGTCTAAATTATCAGACTGCCGACGAAAAAAGACAATTCTTATAAAATACGATTATTTTTATAATAAAAATTAAGAAAAGAAGTTTTTCTTTTTTTTTTGTCATTTTTGATTGAATTTTGAAATCTTGTTTGATAGTTGTTTTTATATAATGTTTATTAATATAGAATATCAATTCTCATTGTAATATTTCGCTCTTATTTTTGTCATCCATTGGAATTCCAATTTAAATTGAATGTAATATATTCAGTAATATATTCATATGGTTTTTTGCATTTTGTCTTTTTTCCTCTCAGCATTTACTACATTTTTTGTATTAATTCAACGTCTTTTTAATTATTCGTTAACTTTTGTTAAGTTTTGCCAACTTTGGAATTATTTTTATTCGTTATACATGATTTTCATTCGTTTTTTTAAATTAATTGTTCTTATTATTCGACATTGTTGATGCTCTCGTTTCTTTTATTTGTTTCAAACTGTCGACATTCTGATATAAATTGTCGAAATGACTTCCCACTGTTTCTTTTAAGGATTTATACTTTTTGGATTCTTTTTTAATTCTCTGCATGCTCATTGATTTTTCACATTTATGGAATCCATGCAAATTGAAAACAGATTTTTTTTTAATTTGATATAGTCTTTAACCAAAATCAATTTTCTGCCCTTGAACATAAGACCGAATTAATATTTTCCGCCGGATTCGAGAGCATGCATCATATAGATATAGAGAGACCGCGAGACCCTTTTTGTTTTGTTCGGAATCATTATATAGTTGCCGAATTCCAACCTTCCAAAGCAGATTCATTTCTATTCCTGGAATTCAGTGTTGAAAGAAGGTATAGGCTTCATATGGCGGTGGTGGTTGGTCCATTAGGGCTCGATTCCTCAATCGGGATCAAGCGTTTATGGTCGAGACACCATACGGGCCTGCGAGCAGGTTTTACCGTCGCTAAAGGGGCCTTTCCTTTGTGCCGAATTCGATTTAAGCGCCTTACACATGGGTCCTGAGTATCAAAGTTGTACGCATTGAAAGGATGAATCAAAACGTTTTTTTTTTTTTTTTGCTTTACGCGAACATGAAGATTTATCGTGCGGAGATTCTTCTGGACAATTTTCGAGTAGATGCTAGATGAAAGGATTGTAGGATTCTATATATATATAAAGGTTAGATATGTTTCTTTTGCACGTGTGTTGTTGATTTCAACAGACAATTTTAATCCTTCGTAGTTTTCACACGTCTCCTGTATAACGTAACTATATTATTACTATATTATTACTGGTAGTAGAAAATGAGTCCAGTTTTTGGCTAGTTTCTGTCCAGTTTCCATTTTTCCCATGTTAAAGGTATAGAATAACTGGGCAGTGTAACAAAAAAACTGGACAGATTTCTACCAGGGAATATATATATACTATATTATCATTACAACAATTTTAAATTTTCTTCTTATCTCAACCCATATAGAAATGAAGTCTCCAGAGTGTCCACAGAATGTCACAAACATCGCGTATGAAATATTTCAATTGCGATATTTCAAGAATGTTCTGAAAATGTTTCGAACAAAATGTTTCAAATGTAACATGCTGGAAACATTTCATTTGCAACATTCTTTACGTATGATTCGGAGAATCTTTTGGAGATATCAGATTCGAGATGCCTCAAAACATCTCAAATGTGACATTGTCAGAATATTTCGCAAAAAATGTTGCAAGACATTTCAAATGAAATATTCCGGAAACATTTCATTTGACATTGAAAAAATTCTGCGGAGATATACTAAGAATATTTCCGTGGTACGTGGAAATATCGCAAGAATATTTGCAGAACATCGGGAATGTTTCGATCATATTACAGAACATGCGGCTCAGGAAGTCTCTAGAATGTCCGTACAATATTGCAAATGTCACGAGAATATCAAAAAGGCAGAAATGAGACGTTCCGGAAATGTCTCCAAAATGTCTCTGAGAAGGTCTCCAGAATGTCAATATCTCAAATGAAATGTTCCGGAGACGTCACCGAGATGTTACATTGATGGTAGGTGGGATAGAAGAATAAGGCAAATTTCTATTTGTTGTTAATATATTTCCAGTAAGAAACTCTTCTTACACGCGTAGATAACTTTTGCGTAGAGTTAAGGAAAAAATAAAACTAAACATTCTTCAAATTTTCTTTTTATTTTTTTTTTTATTTTTCAAAATTTCTTTTTATTTTCTTATTCTTTGAATTTATTTTCTGTAATTTATTATATCGAAAACAATTCGGTAATAATTGTAATGAATTTTTATGGCAGGTCTCATGGTCGAAACGTAATTAATGTAAAGGTTTAACATCATTATTGTCAACCCAAAAACTATATTAATATAAATTTTATATATTTAAAAAAAAATGTTAAATATTTAAATTTAGTTTAATATCATTTAAAAAGTTAGACTGAACGTTTGAACGGTAGAAATTTGAGAATATTCTACAGGGAATAATAAACTTCCGAGAATACAATACAGATATAAATGCATCAAATAAAATAATTATATCATGAGTTTTAACAAAAACGGTTGTTGAATCATTTTCAAAATGAAGATTCAATGGATTTTTTGTTTTTCGATGATTTAAACTAAATGAAAATATAACAGTTTTTTCATTTTTACAAAACGAAAGCATAAAATTGTCATGGAAAATGAAAGTACATCGCTGAAAAATTGCAAATTTTCAACCTAGCCATCTTAAATTTGTTATATTTATATTTGAATCATTTAAAAATTCAATTTGGAGTCATAAAAGACAGATTATTACTTAAAGCGTCTGGGTGTCGGAATAATTGCGCAATAATGACATTTGAAGCCAGCCGTAAACATGACACCAAGGTATGAATTATCATCTCTTTTCTTCCTAGGTCATTCGTGTTATCCGATTGGATCAAGTTCCTGTTGAAACGCAAGTCCTTTTTAAACGGAAATTATTCAGAACACTGAAAACAAGACTGGCTTGTCAGAAGGCAATACTTCCAGCAATGTCGTGTTTTGAATTGTTGTATACACTGAAAAAAAAAATTGTTATTTTCAAGTAAATATTTTACTTGCATTAAGAAAATGTTTTCTTCTTTTTATAGTAAATCTTACTTATCAATTCAAGAAAATCTTTTCTTAATTCAAGTAAATTTTTACTTGCTACTATTCAAGTAAATATATTTACTTGAAATTAACAAATTTTTTTTCAGTGTATTATTTTAGAATTGGTTCAGGTCTTTGTTCAACATTTTTCATATTGAATCCATTACATTATCTTTTCACCCATAAAAAGATAAATAGTTTAAAAGACATTTTTGTTTAATTTCAATTAAAAGTTCTTTTGTACATTGAAATTGGAAATTGGAAAACAAATAAGATGAGAAGGAAATGTTGATTTTCATTCATTATCGTCATTTTTATCAATTGTTTTATAATTGCACAGTATGGATTTCTATTGATCCGAATAATAAAATTCTTGAAAAAATGGTATAAAATATGAGAAAGTAAGCATACGTGATTTGTTTTTTATAAACATTTATTCATTTCATCGTTCTTTTATATCGATAATTTTTAATATTTTTTTCAATAAGTGTAACCTATAATTTTACAAATACAATGCAATGTTTTGTTTCTCCAATAATTTCGAAGCTATACTTTTGGGATTTTAAAACTTATAAATCTTATAAAAATTGTTGTCGTTAAACTATATTTTATTACAGTCCATAAACAAAAATTGAATTACGTAAATATATTTTCTTGTATTTTTCTTGTTTGTAAAGCTGCAGCGCGGCTCAGGAACTTGAGTTGGCAATGATGAACCGAAAACATCTGGAAATAAGTTATCTGTTTTCATTCATAGATTAAATTATGAAAATTATTAATACTACCTTAAACACACTACATTTAATACTGCATTAAAAATAAAATATTTATTGATATATATCTAAACTTATTTTAATGAATACATTTCTTTCTAAATTTGAGTTCGAATTAAAATGGAAAACAATAAATTTTGGCAATTTATAATAATTAATTAAATATAATTTAAAATGGCTGCCAATTAATTTGCATCCAAAAATAACGATTAATATATGCAAGGATTTAATCTGAAATTAAGAAGCAAAGCGCAGTGCATTCTAAACTTGGGATAACTGTTTAAAATATTCCGGTTGTCTTTTTCTAATTGCTCCATATAGGTATGTAACGGAGATTATAAATCAGAATAGATTTTTAACAGCAGTATATAGTGCTGCCACATTCATAAAACTTTTAACTCGCGGGACTCTATTTTTTTCTTGCTGTTGAAATAAATGAGATTGAAATAGAAGAAAATTTAATTTTATCCTCTCTGAATTTGTTTCAGTGAAAATTAAATTGTTTTACTCATTTGAGAACTCGTTCTCTAATCCAAGTTAGAAACTTGCCTGTAAAAAGGATATGATTTGTTGAAATCTTGCCAAATCAGAGGTTGTTATATTCAAATACACAAATTTTAATTTAAACAAAGTTTCAACAAATTTTTATAGATATTTACAAATATACACCGAAAGAAAAGTATTGTTGAATCATTCATTGTATTGTAACCGTAAAAAAGGTCGTGTCAACCAGGAGATTAGTTGCGTCTTATCTACAGATTGGCTACAATACATTTTTTTCTATGTATATTATGCAACGACATTCCTATACTGAGTAAGGAATCATTTTTCTATAGGCATACAAAAATTGACAGAGTATCCAATTGTTTTAAAAATGATAATTTGCCGATGTCAAGAGAAAAAAAATTGTTGAAAATGTTCACTAATTACTTAATCTAACCTAACAAAATTTAGTATCGATTTTCTATTTCCTGTTCATTTTGTAAGATTTTTGTATATACCTATATCCTTATCATTTGTCACTACTGTTCTTATCCAAAATTTGTCATTCTCTGTGTATTTTATCATTAACTTTTGTTGATTTTCGTCATTTTTCTTGGGGATTTTGAAGAAGGTCTTGAAATTATTTTTGTATTTTTCTTCTTCTTATTACAGATTTCATGTTTTTAGCGACAACTTTTTAAATTTGGAACATTTTTCAAATTATTTGTCAACCAATTTGCATTTTCTCCACTTCCATTATCGCATCCATTCAATGTCCAGTTGTTTATTCAATTGTTGTTATGTTTCGATAATTTACAGAAAAGGCATTGTCTTGGTCGACAATGAAGATTCAGTACTTTCACTTTTTTGAACAAATGAAATTAAAAAATTGAAAAAAAAATCAATCTTAAATAAAAAATACATTTGATCTATCGACGTTGGATGATCCATATCGCTGACAAACGCTTCCCATCGCTGCGGCATTGTGGGTTCGGCTTAAGAGAATCGGCACATAGTTATAATACTAAGGCAGCTTGGCTGGAAGCTCCAGTCCAACGTTTACTCCCGTACCGTAAACACTTTTCACGTTGTCGTATATATATACTTATAGGTATATATACCCGGGATTCAGTACGAAATTCAAACTGATCGCATATATACAGTGTGAAACACCGCTTAAATATCTACTACCATCGCCAGTCGTGGGTGTCTATTTTAAACGTAATATTGCATCTGTGGTGGATAAATTTTCGAAAGAAAGTGTAAACATTTAACCGTGAGTTCTATCATCGTGGGTGGCTCTTGTCAACATTTACTCGAATCCTTACTAGTTTGGATTTGGCTGCATGCTCTTGGAATATTTTGGAGAATTATGGTATATATCGTACACGAAACTCTTCCAAGTTATTTTGACTTTTGGAATTTGCCTTTAACGTATATATATGCGATGTTCATATTTCGATTTGTCAGAGAGTACATTATCGGTTGATTATCTCGATTCGTACATGTATTTGTAAAAATTATTTGTCAAAATATTGATTAAATTGATTAAAGTAATATAAGTATATTGATTAAATTCAATCGTATAAATTATGATAGTCCATGGGATTCTTATAATTGAAAAGTTGGTACATTTGCAAACGGTTTATTAATAATACATATTGACAAATTATTAATTTCTATATCTTTATAACGAAGCTTATACCTGCGATTTTAAATCTGCAAGTTCAAATTCAAAAGATTTCTTTTTATCTGTATGAAATACATTGTCATTGTTTTGGGTCCTCGTATTCTGTTTTAAAATAAAATATAGATATATTAGAATTATAAAGAGAATAGAAATAGATGGACGTTTTTGTGTTTTTCTTTTCTATTTTTAATTTGCGATTCGGCATTTTGAATCATTACGTCTGATGATTTATGCTCAGCAGCCTCTAAAATCCCTCTTAATTTAAAAAAAATGTAAGTCAATCAGTTATGTTTTATTTTATTATTTTGTATTTTCGACCGTTCATATTTTAAATTCATTACTTTGTATTTTTAAGTTCTCAAATGTTTTGTACTTTTAATACCTGACACGTTATATTTATAAAGTTTGACGTTTTTTTAAATCCGCCATTTTGTATTTAAAAAGACCGCCAATTTGTATTTTTACAGTCTTACATTTTTTGTTTTAAAAGTCTGACAATCATGAACGAAACTATATTATCCACGTAAAAGCTGAAAATGATAAATTTTGGAACCAGTCAAGGAACTATATTTAATGTTTAGGATCGGCTAAATGTCCTGGGACGGTTTGTCTGGAAAGGCTGACGTCATATATTGAAAGTGACGGGTATCATAGGTCAAGGTCACGTTAAGGTTTAGATCACCGTCCAAAAAGGTCAAACTTTTGGAAGGGTCATTATCATCCGATGTAGTTAATTGTAGAAAAACGTTTATAAATATTTGATTATTTTTTTATTACTTCGGAACGATTATAAATGTTAAATTTTCAACTTTATTGAAAAGTAGTCGTATATGAACGAAGTTTATTTATTCAAATCTATCTTATACAGACAACTTTAATATGAAATAACTATAAACAATGAATTAAGTGTAACTTTTGTGAATGACACTTTTTTGTACAATTTTTCATTCATAATCGAACGAGTAGAATTTTAATCCTTGGAGATTGACAAAATCATTTTTTTTAGAGGGAGTAGAATTTAATTTTATTTCACTAGGGAGTATATATAGAAAAGATTATACTTTTATTTACACATTCGTTTTAATATTTAGGAAATTACATGTAATAATAATTAATATAACCCTTTAAACTTTCATTGAAATGTAATGAAATATGTCGAAATTCGCATTACCGATGGAACTATATATTTGCAACAATGGTATTACACGTTATTATGCGACAATTTAGAAAATAGCAAATATCATCCTTATATGAAACTTATATACATAAAAAGGAAATGCGTTTAGCCAGTGAAACGAAGCGAACAACGTCAATCCTGTGAAGTGACCCGGATATGCAGGGGGAATGCCCTTTGATGGGCCTGATGGCGGCCAAAAGCCGCAATCGTGGATCCTCGTAGTTTATTGTTACATTTTTTTTCAACATAATAATAGAATTTAAAACTGTCTTTATTTCAGAAAAATTACTAAATATATTTTACAATTTTTACTGTGAGTATTGTAAAAATTGTTATTTATAATATAGTAAGTTTTATGATAAAAAATAGCAATTTTTTCTGATCATGAAAGTCTGTCTTCAAAATGTCCCGTCTGGTAATGTTGTATTCTTTTTGATTGTGGGTCATTACGAAAAGGAACTATTGTGAGCTATTCCGTGACACTATATGCGAAACGAAAAGTTTCGACCAATAGTAATTCGCTTTCTCACAATAATCGATGTAATCAACAAAATATAATAATTAACAAATGTACCGCGACGTTATAATGACCATGTATATTTATCAAACAAATAAAAACTATGCAAGAATCCAAACTATTTTTGTATACATATCACAAACGATAGTTCTCCTTTCATCTTTTGCTTTCGTGACATTTTGAAATATGTCGGATTCACTTCCATTCTTGAATATGAACGAAAAACTCTTTCCTATTAAATGACTCTCGAAAGACAATTTTAAATACAATCGTCAATCTCGTTTATTTTATTGGTAATTACACAATTTACTGTAGGATATGCTGAATTTTCGAGAGCACATCTCCTCTTATCTGTATAATAATGTATGATATACATTTTTTTAAATTTTGCTTTTTAATTTTTTTTTATTTGTATTCTCCTGCATATATCAGAATTAGACAATATGTAATTCATACTACTACTACTACTACTACTAATAACAATAATTGTTCCAGTATAAGACGAAAATAAAAAACGCAGTATTTGGCCAAAATCGTTTATTTGACAAAAAAATAAAAAATTCCAAATTCGGTTTTCATTGGGAAACATATCTATACTAGTCTCGAATCTATATACCAAATTCGTATCTGATTGGTCAACAAAACACAAAAGATCATCATTACTAAATGGTTCGAATTAGAATTATTTCGCGCTCTTTTCTTTTCAAATTTTCTTTCTTGTGCTATAAAACCTTCAAATTTCATATTCACCGAAGTGGCCAGTACTGGTCTCAATCCCAAATGATTGTCCAGTTTATCGGAGCCAGTTGATTACTATCAACTATACTATTACATATATATGATGCAAGCACTGACGAATTGCCAGATTCCATATACAATCCAAATGCTTGAACTTCTTGTTCACCTGGGGCGAGCACTGTCAAACCTTCCAAGTTACGTATATCTATATATTCAAGAACGAGCAGGAAATCGGAATTTACCTTTGTCATTTGCTATCTTTCAACTCAGTTTCGTTACTACTAAATTTAAATTATATAAATTTCGAAATTCGATTGATTTTCCATGGACTTTACAAAACCTAATATGGTCCTTGCGCGTCTGCAGACGACTTCATATAGGAATACCATATTCGTACGCAACAGTGGGAAAACTGCAGAAAATCCACATTAGGGTAAAACTTATTAAATAAACGATAATATAAGAAAATGAAATTAATTTAAACCGTAACAATAATAATAATAACAAGCAAAAATTTTCTATTTTTTTAGAGTTGTTTTTTAACGGCAATAATTTTTGATATCTTAAAAATACCTTAAAGCAAAAAAACCTTTAAATGTAATAATTAACTCAAAATTTTGTAAGTTAAATTCGAAATTGAATTATTCGCCTTTTTCATTACAAAACGTGACAAATACATAAAAATAATTGATTTCTTTAATTATTACTCTCTACATACATAATAATGAAACGTTGACTTTTACTGAAGAGAGGTTCAATTTTTCACTCCAAGAAATTCAGAGAGTTTTCATTGTCAATTATTTTATATTATTGATTATTAATCGATATTGTTTTATTCTAAAATTATTGTTGTTTTTATTGTTATAATACACAGTTATGAGTATTCATGTTCAATACATATATATTACAGATTTTTCTTATTTTCATTCATGACTTATCAAGATTTGTTTGTTGAAAAAATACAATAACTTCATAAATAAAACTTTTACATTTGTTCCCAATCGCAGAAAAAATAGATGACTTTCAAATAATCGTTTCGAGCTCTTTATGTAATCAGATTTTCAGTACCTAGAATAACTTTCGTTGCGTGTCTTAAATTGTAATTTATTAACCGTACGGTAACTGAAATTATGTCAGTAATAAATCCGATTTTCGAAGAATAGAAACGACGATCGAATACACTTCCAGTTGTGTAGCAGTGTTGGAATAAGCAATTTATTATGTTTAGTATAATATACGATGCATGTACCCAATGTCCAATTGACGTATTATAGAATTGGTTGCACCTGATTCGAGCCCTGATAAAATCTTGTGTGTGTATAGATTCACGTCATATCGATTGTCGATACAATTGATTCTTGTTCGCCTGAATGTTTTTCGTTGTAGGAAAATGAGAGTTGCATTGTTTATATTTCGTCATTTCGCGAATTTTTATCAGTATTGGTTTTAAAGTTATCGTTTTCACGTTGAAACATTGACCTGTCATAGAAGGCGTATATCTATAGAAACAAAAAGCAATTAAGGTATTTATTTATTGTACGAGGGAGAAAAGTAAGGCATTTTTATATTAGAAAAAGGATATAAAGGTGAATTATTATCGACATAGGCATTAGATAAAATCTGTATGTAAAGTAAAATTTTCCACGTATGTAGAAAAAGTTTCAAATTTAAGTACATAATTATTGTTCCTCTAGTTTACGTATTGTTGCAGATGTGAAAGTCAATATAACATCTGCTGTTCGACCATTATTTCAGACGTAAAAAGACACAAGTACAATAGAAAATAAAAGTAACAAAAACAAAAAAAAAAACATGAATAATAGTTGAAAAAAAAATTGTTTGATAAAATAAGAATCATTGAGAACAAAATCATAATTGAAAAATTTTGAAAAATTCGTAACATTTTGTTACATAAAAACAAACAAAAAATCATAATATCAGAAATTTAAAAATGATTAAAATAAAAATAAATACAGTTGCGGATGAAAACCATTTAAAAAAATGAGTGATTTTTTATTGAAATAATACAAGTTTGGCTATATATAAAATCTGTAGAACATATTGATTCGCCTTTATTATATATAATTACCAAAATTATTTTTTCCACATTTAACAAACTTCCCACAAAGTAAAAAAAAACGCAAATGTATTGAGCACCGAGACATAAAATCTTCGAATTTTTTGAATATAACATATATATACATATATATATCCAGTTTTATTGTATTAATTACGATTTTTATATATAAGCACTTCTTATTAAGAAAATGATTCGTCGTTTAATATCAACTCGTAAGTACAGTTGCTAAACTATGTCAGAAATGTTTTGGAATTAAGAAAAAATAAATAATACATCATTAAGGGGCAAATTGTTATATAAAATCCGGTGTTAACTTTAGAAAAGTAGTTTTCTCAGATTTTCTCTACGTACATTAAAGTAATTACAAAAGTAACGTCGTGAAACTTCTTGCGTTGAAAAGTAAGCACATTCTCGTGAAACTATATATGCAAATAAACATATATATATATATAAAAGTAACGATAATGTAAATAAATTTTCGTGAATTTTGAATTGCAATTTTTTTTTATTGAAATTTGGAGTCACGTATTGTGCGCATGGGCTAAGAAAGTTTTGTGCAAATCTATATAAATTAGTGAAATTATATGTTACAATAGCGAGCGAGCACACACAATGTACGTAAATTACTGGATTCGAAAATTGTTCGTATTTATTGCAGAACACGCGAAACCATTCACTCACTCAGTACAAGTCCTTAATAGATCTGTCATTTTTGTAACTACAAAAGAATTTTATTGCTTTTATATTTATATATATTTACGAATATTTTACTATTATTTTTTTCTTTTACTTTCACTAGAAGTTTGAACGCGCGCTCCGCGCGCTTCTCCATTTTCCATTTTCGCTATAGTTGATTCATATTTAAATACGAATCCTAGAGCGCGACGAAAATCAAGAAAAGATACATAATATTATTTGTGATAGTATAATTAAAATTTCCCGAAGAAATTATTAATTGCATGGCAGGTTAG
>JAPYZR010004433.1:0-13153 GCA_030522945.1 Trichopria nigra | reverse complement strand
AACTGTTACAGTCTGCACAGAGTACGTTGCATATAGATTTTCATTTTAATTCCTGGTTAGTCTAACGGTTATATCGGTTTACATGATAATTTTTGTTAATGGTTTTTCATTAATTATACATTTTTTGTTATTTTTTTAATATATACAGGTATTAAAATTCAAAACGAAGTTATTAAAATTATAATACGTGTATATTAGCGTGGCCCTTATTTTGGATATGTTTTCAAGTCCTTTCTCACCCCCACACTTTGGTAAAAAAAAAAAGTATAAAAAATTTTAAGCCCTGGTAGAATGATCTACTAAATTAACTAAAACAATCTACTTAGGTCCTGTCGGTCTGATCAAAACCTGGTCAAGTTTAGTCTGATCAAAACCTGGTCAAGTTTATATCAGGCGAGCGGATCTCAGGTTTAGTTCCAGTCCGTCTGATCAAAACCTGATCCGTATCTCGGGATCAGGTTCCTTGAGATCAGTCAAACCTGACTGCAACTTGATCAAGTTTGGATACGACTTGAGTTCAGCCTGATGCAATTTCCACTCGGGATGTTTCGCTTTCTATTTGACTGGTAAAAGATTTGTTAAAAAAGAAAATATTAATAAATTTTACTTGCTATCGTAGCCTTTTATTTCCATTCCAAACTTATTTACATAGACTTATTTACATTTACCTCTAGAGGATTTATTTGATATTTATGACGAAGTATTTTTGCTGAAATTGTTTATTACATTAAATTCTACAGAATATCGACAACCAATCGACAGACAAACGCTTTACCAACGAATATAGACACATATAGAAGCCCAGAGCGTATAGGGAAGATGAGACTGGGGAACAGAAGGACAACAAATTTTCTCACTCTCATTGCGAATGTGACTCTTTGGGGAACCATAATTCGTCTCACCATTTAACACGGGCTCTGTCCTTCTATAAGCGTCTATATTCGTTGGCTTTACGTACATATATTGTTTACCTTTTCAAGGGCGGTCCTGTCCGTTATAAATTTACCATATCATATTTCAAAAATGTTGAAAATATTGAGAAAACCTAATTCTTTTCAAATTCCATTTTAACACTCGATCGTTTTAAATAAGAGTTATTTAACTAAGCATCCATTTAGTAAATTTTACCAAACGAATTCTTAACTTAAATAGTGAATTAGAAACAAATGAAATCAATTTCTACTCAATCTATCGTTCGATCATTATAAGTATAATTCATTTATTCAATCTCACGAAACTACTTTTTATTTAATTCTTCAAAACGAACCAAGTTCCATCTGAACATAGTATATTACCTAACAATGGTGTTGTGGGTACTTTTACACACGAGTTAGGTACCCTATTGGTTTATCTGTGTGGTGTCATGCGCAAAATAAACAATTTATGCATGACTTTTCTACTTTACGGATGTCATCTTCCAGCGTGCATAAAAGTTGACTTTACGCACTGAAATCGGACGTCCAAAGTACTTTACACATCAACTTTACGTACACGATTACAAAAAGTATCATTTTTACGGAATAATTATGTCGGAACCAACTAAATATTTCGTTAAATTGACCTTCAGCCATTTTACTTTGTTGATATCGATAAAATCCTCGTAAATACCCCCTCCCCTCCCCAAAATGAAACGCGAATAAATATATACAACCGTAAAACTCTCATGGACGTACGCGAATTTTGATCAATCCCCATGATGAATGCCAACCCAAATTCCTTATAGAAACATAACAATTGACGAATTTGTAAATCTCCATCGGGGCCTGCCTAGTTGCATAAAACACAGCATCATTCTCAAGATATGTCGCGAAATTTTATGCGCTCAATATAATGCTGAAAACAATTCGAAATACATACGAAAAAAAATTATACCATAACTGCTATGATTATAGGATGAAATTAAAACCAAAAAATGTATTATTATAGATTAATCAAAAAAATAAAAAATATATCCCTTCCGTGGCATGAAGCCGCAGCGATATTTATAATTAAAGCGATGAAATTTACACTAAACTTATTTTTTATTAATCCTTTTATCTCGTGCAATTCTTTTAATACATCTAAATAAATAAATAATACGATTAATAATTAATCACACAAATTCATTACTTTTTACAGCTTCCTTTATTGAAGCCAACTTTTGTTAATTTCATTCAGTTGTGTGAATTCATAACTCATCAAATAGTTACATAACTTTGGTAAAAATTAATATACATCAGTCCTTATACTGAAAACATCCTTTGCGGATGAAAAATAGTAGAAAAAAAATTAGTACACCCCAAAAATTCATTTCCATTTTTAATTTTTTTTTTTGCAGGTTAAATTCGGACATATCTTTAGTCCACATACCTTTTTGTTTTCTTCTCGACATACATACATTTTTTCAACCTGCCTAACCAATAAATATTTTAGACATATAGGATGAGTAATATTCTTTCGCGACTCCCCCAGTTTTAAAAAAATCAACCAGTGAGGAGCCCCCTCACTTTTCAATCCCCTGTACTGCATACACTCTATAGTAACTTTCTTATGACCTTTATCGACAAATATTTTGCTATTTTAGTCTTATAACGGATCTCAGAAAAAATTCGGTACAATGTTTTTCAAACAGACTTCAGACTGAAAAGATGACTTTAATTTCTACGAGATTGACCCTTTTATTTGGCGAGTCATTGAAAAATATAGTAGCATCTATCGAATAGGGCATATATTTTGGGAAGTATGATCGTTCGATCATTCGAGATCGATGTTTTCGAGTCCGCAGCGCTCGTGACGCAAGACATTCCGGTAAGTCGAGCTCGTCGAGAAAGACCGCGATAGTAATGAACACGTAGGGGAGCGGGGCGTGGGGCCTGGGAGGGAAGACTTCGTGTTCCTCTTTGCATTCGAAATTCGCGACCGGTCGGGTCGGCAGGGTAAAAAAAGAAATAATTACCGCATGCGAGAGAGAGCGAGGCCGCGAATCCCGCGAGAAAGATTCTTTGTTCAAGGCGAAGCGCGAGTTGCCTCGCGGCTCGCAGGTCGGTTCTACTCTTGGAGCGCTCCTAATTGACGGCTCTCGCCAATTTTTTCTTGGCCGAAGCCAGACCAGAAGCTTCTCCCAGCAGGCGAAGAGCCTCTCGGCAGTTCGAGAAGGAGCAGACCGAAGGCCGTCCAACTCGTTTTTTCTCTCTCATATAGCCTCCTCTTTCCTCCCTCGAGCTTAGCGTCTTGCCATCTCTTTTGATTACACTGTATTAACAGCACCGACATTTTTACATTTCGGCTGATGCGCCTGTAACGGAAACCTGATTGCGAATTGGACGATTGACAATTCGATGTCTTGAGGAAATCTCACGGAAAGACATAAGCAATGTGACCATAGTCACGAATAGCTTTTAGATTACGAGAAAAGTTGATGTACACACTGGATCAACATGATAAAAGTCGAATAGACTGGGTGAACTGCAGAATTGAACGACGCCTTCAGAATTGGAAACCTCTTGATGGATTTCAAGACTGAGAATACTGAATAGTCCAACGAAAGGTCTGCAGTGATCGAAGCCAAGACTCGAATAATAGTCTGAAAAATCTTCACTGGTGAACCAGTTGAATGTTTTGCTTATTTCCATAGGCGACAAGAATTGAGAGGATCATACGCAATCCGACCATTTCGAAAACACTCGGTGCATCGAAATTCTTGCAGTACGGAGATGGAACCATTGAAGTGATCGTTCGATAATTAAGATCGTACTCTCTGACGAATTAATCGTTTGCTTGTCGATTCTTTCGCTGAAACCGGGAGTATTTCGTTTCGTTGGTGGTTCTTACCTACCTACATCTTTTCGGGCATGACATTCTCCGCCGCGGTCTTTCCTCCTCTGCGTTCTCCGTATCGTCTCCCTTTCCGCGTATGCAAAAGAGAAAAAAAAAGAGACGAAACCAAGAAAGAGAGAGCTGTAAGAGTACGGGAGATGCCTAAGGCGGCATTAACGCCGCCGCGCCGGTATTCGCGAGACTCGCGCCTTGAAAACTGCCAAGAAACCGCGCACACTTTTTTTTTATTCGCTCTCCGCTCCTTTTCGGCCTTTTTCGTTTTGCTCGTAACCGGTCGCTGTGGCGCTTCGATCTCGTGGTGGTTCATTTAAAATTGATTTTTTGCTCGGTTTCTTCGTAAAAAAAAATGGGATTGGCGAAATACTCGGCCTTTGCGTGGTACTACTTTACCACTCGGAGCGAGGATCATTGTCTTGACGATCGTGGGCGGTTTCTGGCTCTTTTATTAGGTGCCCGCCACCTTCTCGGGAGTTCGTCCGTCATTTTAAATGACAACCATCAGGCCGGGGATCACACGATGAGTCCTTTTGTTTCAAGCTTTCAATTAACTCGAACGGAATTAAATGTTTGAGGCCGGACAAAATTGACGAGACGAGTAACTGCACGTGAAATTCTGGTACCGTCTTCAAAGTCAGCTTGATATTTTTAGATTTCAATGTGGTGCATTTAGCGGTTAAACTTGAAACGGTTTTGGCAAAGAAATTTATCGATCTCTTATGGATGGCCTCATTGCCAAATTAGCACGGAGCGTACATTGGATGTCCAGACATGTGGGAATAATGGACGTCCAGACTCACAAGTACATTGGCTGATACAATGTACGTCCGGTATTTGTTATGTAATCTTAAATATGCATGTATTGTACATTAATCTAAAGAATGGCAATAATGATGATAAGGCGATGTCAGTATCGATATTTACATGAATCTGATGTAATATAAACGCTCGAAAACTGTTTATCGTAGAATTCTGGCTGGCGAGTTTGTATCGTCGTAATGGATGTAAACTCCTGGGGTTAACGTAATATCATTGAAATTTATTCTATTATGATCTAACAGAGTTTCGAGTAATTCGAATGTCATTTTAAATCCAAACAGACTGCGACAATATGGAAGGTAATTACTAATGAAACGATAAAAAGGGGATGTTTAAGGTAATTGAGCTGATCGAGAACTCCCCCGGGTTATTACGTTCAGGGGCAGTGACCAAGACATTTAAAATCACTATAACGCGCAAAGTAGTTTAAACCCTCGTCATGGAGGGCGTGATCTCTAAAGGGGCAGACCACGCTGGAGCGTACATTTATGCCGTTTGGTCAACTTAATTGCTTTTTTAACTTTCCCGCTTCGATTTATCTTGCTGTTGTTTTTAATTACATATTCCCTTTCTCATCGAATTCAACAACACCGATATTGAATTAATTCTTACTTTCGCAAACTCTATCGAAAGTCGAAACATTGATGACATTGACGTGATCGTGTCAGAACATGGGTAACATGTCGCGTGCGGAAATATTACAGAAAGCAGATGATTACTTTCGGAATAAGTACTTGATAACATATATATTGTACATTTTGGCTATATAATGGTATACGTATAATGTGCAAGTGTGCAAGCGAACATCAAAAACTTTACTATCATTCGATCGTGCCAAATACGATGTCTGGTATACGGGGACGGATTTCTGCTCTAATACGGAAACCTCAAAGGTTTCCAGGTTTTCCCTCGATTTTACTCTCGCCTTGGTATATACGAGCAAATGCACGAAGCTCGTTTGCTGATTACATCGAATCGAAGTTTGTCGTCCAAAAAATTGTGCTAATTGATGGACTGTTGATAAAATGTTGAACGATTCCCATTCGTGGTCATGACCAGTGGTTACATCGACGAACATCCTAGAAAGCCTTGCAGGAGACAAGAGCATGTTTGTCTTTTTCGAAATGCATTAAAGCGAAGTTCTGAATACAATTATTTATAGACTTTCAGAAGAATGTGAACCGAACGTAAAAAAGTTTTTCACGACTCCGTGAACGCCCTTATCTCCGCGCCGCCGGTAAATGCCCTTTTATCCACTGCGAGATTCTGTTACAGGAAAATGGTCGTTAAAAATGAGTCGCCTAACCGGAAAACGAGCCTTTCGTGTTATCCCGCAAACGAGATTTTGCTTTCAGTGACGTAAGAAAGTTTGAGGCAGCGAGTACCAAGGGCAACAATTAGGGAGATGAAACCCAATTAAATTCTAGGACAGAGCAAATATTTTTTTTCTGCCCTCGCAACGGACACGCGGACGATGTAATCGAGTAATCCCGGTTACACGTATACGCGCAATATGCGCAGGTGTGCACTTCGTGGGCGAGGGTTAAAAAAAGTCGGGAAAAGACGGAGTAAATGGGCAGGAGTATAGTCGAGGGCCGCGAGAGTGAACGTCGAGGGGTCGTTAATTTCCCGATCGCCGTCTCCCCCATCTTCCCATAGAGTGGCGTATGTATATACGAGGACGGCAAAAGGCGCGCGTGCGCCGACGTATTGCTCAGCAGGCACTTCGATAAAGTTGTTACGGGGAATTTTGTGATAATACCGCATTTCCCGTATTCCCGTGCACGCTCCATATGTTCTTTGTCCGAGTGTCATATTCCTGCCTATACCCTATCAGCCATCGAGATGCGACACTCCAGAAAACGATCATTGCGAAAGCGTATAATATAATATATATAAACTGCGATCGGAATGACGACACCACTCGTTCGCCGAGCATTTTCGAAAGAAACTGTTAAAACGATTGCGATGATTTTCGAGTACGAAGTAAATATCCGCTTACGGCACTTCACGCCTAATGACTCATATGGCGGATGATCGCCCGAGGCCGAAACGTATATAGGGTGATGCTGGCTCCTGATTCACTGAATCATAAAAGATTTGTAGCTAATGGTCCTTTTTACAGATGCAAATGGATTTCACAGCAACAATAAACTTAATCACCCGTCTTTTTTGAAATTAGTGGCCGGAAATCGTGACATTGTTGCAATACAAGAATATACACAAATTTTTGGACGACTGCATTGACCTTCTCTAACATTTGACAATTAGAGACTTTTTATATCAATGAAACATTGATTCAATAAAATTGATTAGGGATTAGTAAATGTTAATTACCGAAGAATAGAAAGCTCAAACTACAGACCAAATAAATAATCATTAAGATACTCTTTTATTAGCATTTTAAAATATTTGATTATTCCATTGTATATTTACTTTTTTTTTAATCAGTAAACATCACTCTTTTTAATAAACTGTTTTTAATAAATTGAAAATTTTACTTTACATATTCTACAGTCGGTTAAACACCACAAAAAATTTGCTAATAAACTTTTGGAACGGACCAAAATTTGTACTGGTACGTTCTAACCTCTAGCGTAGCGGAGTGGTTAGCGGGCGTGCGTAGCATGCGAGCAGCCCGGGTTCGAATCCCGCCCGGGGATGTTGCGTTTTTTTTTCACTTACGAGCAAAAACTGTGAAAGCAGTTAAAAAATTAAAATTTTAATGTGG
Organism: Trichopria nigra; assembly: GCA_030522945.1. Classification (NCBI taxonomy): domain Eukaryota; kingdom Metazoa; phylum Arthropoda; class Insecta; order Hymenoptera; family Diapriidae; genus Trichopria; species Trichopria nigra. The sequence continues at coordinate 5,790 of JAPYZR010004433.1, read as the reverse complement.
TAATATTTATTTCAGCATTATTATTATGATCATTGAATAATTTACATAACACCCAAATTAGACGTCACTTTAGAGTTCAATAATTTCATGTTTCTTTGCCGCAAAATAGAGAAAAGCACCCACAGTCTTATAAAAGAAATTTAAAATTAAATCCAACAATCCAAGTGAAATAGTATTTTTCGAACCTCGGGAGTAAAATGTAATTTTTCGCAAACGCAGATGTACAATGAATAAAGTACTAACTGACGTTTTAAACGTCACGCAGTATATCGCGCCTCCGCGTTTGCCGTAATGAAAAGGAGTGGTCGTATCTAGGGCGCAAAATGTAACTTTGCGTCCTAGATGTGAAAAATGCCAATTACAAATGCAAAAAACAGGGAATATTTCGTATCCCGTCGGCGTAACTACATACGTTAATCGCAACCGATCGAGATTTTAATCGAAAAAATAATTACGTCATTCGATAAATAAATAGCGGCGTCCTCGTCAGCTCTCTCGTTCCGACATTCTCCACTTCCATCGGTAGCGCTTGGCCCTTTTGTATTGTCTTTTTTTATTTTCTTTTATTTTTCAGCTCGTGGACGATTTAACCGACGCACCTGCTGCGCTCTAATTTTCCGTAGGCTTTCTTCGCACGCCGCTGAACACGTTACGCGCGCTTGCGTTCATTGGCCGAGAAAAAAAAATTGGCTCGCTCGACAAGTTCTCTCGCGCTCGCCGTGAAAAAAAAAAAGAAAGAAAAAGTCAACGATCCGTTTGTACGAGTCTTATCTATAAGTAGATATTTTCTTGCGCTAAATGCCGGCTGCGCGCATCTGCCCGATTAAATGAGCGCGATCGGAAATCTCCCTAATGGAAACGTATAACTGTCGCGGCCATTTTACGTTGATATTAATTAAGAGATTACTAATTGTTATTAATGGCCGTGGCACGGGAAATCGTTCCCTTCCACGAAGAAAACGACGAGCGCGCAATTACGTATAGGTATAGGGAATTAAATACATATAGATTGTTTTCGATTCTCTCACGCCGTTTGATCTTTGTCGAAAAAGAAATGATCTCTCAATCGTCGAAAATCAATAATTTTCGGCCCTTGATACTTAATATTACATGATGATACATTTCAAGAGATAGTATACATAAGAAGCCGTTGACGAAGAAGCGTAGGTGGCGAAAACTATAGCAAAATGTGAAAAAAAATGTTGCAATGTTTCCGTGTTTGTTTCAAACGGCCTGAAACGCGTTCCGTTCTGCCCTTGGTACAATTGCCGTCATATGCATCAGTCGTTTGTTTCTGAGAATTTGTCCCGCGTGCGAGACAAGATTAATGACTTTACAGGCGCAATATATAGAATGGGCCGCGACACGACGGATACTTTGTGCCCGTTAAGCGGTGTCGTAGACATTTTTCGGACGAGTAAAATTCGGTATGTTTTTGTCCTTGGAACGAATCCGGCAATTTTATTATTGAATCAACAAAGGGAACGAGCTCGCCTTAAACCGTCCAGGAACGCAGAGTCCCGGCTGTGGGGTTTCCGTTAATTACTCCAGATTATGGGAAAATCCTGGGCAATAAAAGCTTCTTTCCCGGAGAATGCACAGCCTCGCTCGGACCTTCGCAGAGAGAAGTAGGGCCGCGAGGGAGAGACACGTTGAAAAATCGACGAAGAGGGCCGAAAAAGCACTGCTACAGAAAGAAGAAGAAGGAGAAGAAGGGCAGAAGAAGAGGAATCGAGAAAAAAAGAGAAAAGGCGAAGGAGAGATAGAGATAGAGAGATAGAGAGATGGAGAGAGAGAGGGAGAGACCGCGCTCTGCGTCGCAGCTATACGGGCGGATCGATCGTGCCAACGCCGACGGCGCGGCCGTCGAGAGAGCGAGGGCTCGCACCGGTGCGCCTTTAAATTTCACACGAAATGCGCGCACAGCGCGAAACGACCTTTAGCAACGCGCGGAGGCTATATACACGAACAACAACGCCAACTGCGCGCCCATATAGCCGTGGTCCGTCCTCTTTCTCTCTCTCTCTCGCTCTGTCTCTCTTTCATCCGCTTTCGCGGCATTTCTCGCTCGCTCGGCAGGTCGAACCCCATAACGGCGTCCTCTGCGCTTTTCAGCTGTTTCGTGCAGGCACCGACAACGGCGGGCGGCGCGTCTCCGTCGCGGTCGTTCCGAATATATTTATTTGCCGCTTTTTCAGGGACAGTTTCTACGGGGCTTTCAATATTTTACCGAGCCGAGGCGAGGGCTTCCTCCCTCCCCCCCTATACCCCCCATGTAATTTACTGCCGACCGGGAACTGCTGATAAATTGCGGGGATGAGGCGACCGTAAATAGCGAAGCACTAGCGTAAACTTTAGCGTCACATCAGGTAGTCCTAGAATGGGCCTGGCGCGTACACGTGTTTCGGCAAATCCGCCCAGGCCTGTGCTCACGAACTAGAAGCGACGAGTTTAACCCGATATAGTCTGCTGAGGCGTATTTGACGGAATTAAGAGTTACCTTTTCCACAAACGATGGATGGCTGCGTCTTATCGGTAATTAAAACGTCATCGGTCATTCCAACGTTCGTCATAAATACATTGTCCCAGCTTTTACAAACCCCTGTAATTACTCCCATTAGTGAGTACGAGAAAATAAGCGTCATTCGGAATTCGTGCCCCGTCTAAACCGTCAACCGGCGGTTGTTCACATAATCTTATTACATGAAACCGCCGCGATAAGGACGCGACAAGATTTGTATTACCGCCCGTGCAATAAATCATTAATTCCTGAAAGACAACTGGGTACCCCTTTGCATCAGTGGAATTTCTCAGAGTTTCGTTTAAAACAGAAGCCCGTCATTAACGCAGATTAAGCACAAATTCGTTTTCAGGTACCCCAGCGTTGCCAAGCGGATGTGAACAATTGAAATGAAAATTGACCGATTTATCACCCAAATCTGGCAAGCATGCACATCCTATCTACGAGGCCAAACTTTGTTTAAAAACATCGAAGGAAATGTGTCTACATGACACGTTGCTGTTTAACATCCACGTTTTGTCCAGTTCTTAATTTACGATCCCAAATGAGTGTTTTATCGTCTTTAGCATTCTTCCCCGCTTATGAACCGTTGCAGCGATCATATCACGTTGGGTCCAAAGTTTCGCTAAATCCACACCTATTCTTTTCATCTCATTGCTGGGTCAAAAATTCCATCGTTATGGGTACGATCGCACCGCTAACAAGGCGCCCCCCGCGTTCTTCCAGGATTTCCGTAATTTCGAATCATTCCGTCGCGGTACTCGTTACAATGATCGAGCCTAAAAAACCGTTTGCATGAATGATCCACGTTATGTTTAGCATTCAATTAAAGGAGTATACGTTATGCAAAGTTTTTTTTATGCCCGATCAATTACTCGACGTGTCGCTGCGCAACGTGCGTCCTCTGTAACGCGATCGCTCCGACCCCTCTAGAAGCTCGACATTATCATTAACCCCCCGTTTTCGAACTCATCCGCGCGCTCTCGGCGGATAATTTTGCGATGAATGGAAAATGTACGGCGGAAAGAAGGGCGCAGAATTGAAGAAAACGAGAAATTCGAGAAAGGGGGAGCAAAAATACGGGTACTAAAAAAAGAATGATAAAAGGGACAGGATGAGCGGCGGCGTTCGTGCATGCAATGCGTATATATGCATATATACATGTGTGTGTGTGTGTGTGTGTGCACAAATGTTTTCACGCACGTGTATTACGGTCCCGATGTTTGCCTTGTGCCGTCCCGGAAGCGAGGCCCTTCGCGCGAGAGAGCAAGTGTCCACTCGCGCGATGGTCAGCCTAAGATTTCCGGTCGGATATATCTCCATCTCCCTCATTTAAGTTAAGTCTTTACGATTCTTGCTCGCTCGCTCTTTGTCTTCCATCACTACCTGTCCTTATTCCTCCCGCCTCTCTTTCTCCGTCTGTCTCTCTTTCGGCACATGGACTGGCGATTCCCTCTCGACACGCAACCGCACGGGGAAAAAAGGAAGAGCCCATGGCGTGCAAACCCCTCGTTTGTCACTCTTTTGTTTTTGCCGATTCCTTACATTTTCCCGGCCTTTATTTAAACAGAACAATGTGGTACGCTATTCGCAACGAATTTTCGCAAAGTCGTCGCATCACACTTGTCACCACCAACACCTCTTTCGACTGATTGACAAGGAGGTTAATCGTTCATTTATCAGGAGGGCCGGAAGTCCGTTGAAACAATGATTAGGATTACTATTTTAATATTTTTTTTTGGCCTGCATTAAATATAATAAAACTCTCTGTGTCAGCTTGTGCATTCCTTGCAATGGTGTGGTCGTCGTGGAATGTCGAGGAGATCAAAGGAAAGGGGAAGTTAGAAATGCTGCTGAAAATGCATAAATATGATTCATCAAATGACTTCGTCACTTATTTACCTAGAGCTATACAGGATGGCGGGCCGTCGTAAATGTGCGTCCACAATTTACAAGCAGGCACCGATGCTGAAAACGACAAATGCTCGCTGACTATTTCCCAGCGAATTGCGATGATTTTACACGGGGAAAGTTTGCCAAACCTATTGTAGATTCTTATGGCGCCATAATAATAATCCCTATGTTTTCTGCGTCGACCTCCAAGGTCCGCCATTTCCCGGCCAAGTATGTAGGAGCGTCTTCTTATAACGGGACGTCGCCTTTTTATAGGGGGGGACTTGGAGAAGAAACGAATTCCCTCCGGATTCCGATGAGCCGCGCAACGAATTTGCGATTGACTGCAAGAGCGAAACTCAGCCGGATCTTATTTATATAAGTTTCTCGCGGGCATATACGTTGGACAATTCGCTATCTTCGACCCCGTGGCATGTAAAAAATTCCAGTAGGTGATTATTCCTGCATGATGCCCACGTGACAATTGTTCTTTACCGTGAACGCTATTGATATTATTACCGTAAGTTGGTTCGAAATATTGATTTTTGTCACGTGATCTTATGTGTTTTCGTCAAGTGTCCACGTATCGTAATGATAGATCAAAAAATGCTATAAAAAATGTCTCCACGTGATCTCGTACGTACGCAGCTACGGTAATACGCGCTGTAGCTCACAAATGAATATATATATGGGCGCACAAATATAATAAAAATGGAAATGAATTTTTAAGAGTGTACTCATTTTTTCCTACTCTTCTTCACCCGCAAAGGATGTTTTTAGTATAAGAACTAATGTATAATATTTTTTTTCAAAGTTATATAATATTGACATCAATATTTCATCACGTCTACATTTCTTATTTCTTGTATAACGTATACATTTATTTTGTTAATTTCCTTATTTATATAAGACATATTAAACTTGAAAAGATGTTTCGGTCATCATTGTGACCCTCTTCAGATTTATTGTAAAACTACGAAAAAATATACAAAAATAATATGTAAATATAAATGCAATTTTTGGCAATGATTACAACATGTAATAAATATGTAATAAATAAATAAATTCAATTAAAAATACCTTAAATGTTACAAAAATATTTCTTCTTACATTACAAACTATATAGATGTATATTATAACTGAATGAAATCATAATGTCTAACAGTATTTACACATTTGTAAATAAACATTTGTTGCACGCTATACAGGGTGTCCCAGAACTGGAGGATATAATTTCAGGAGGCGATCTTCGTGAAATTTGAAATCAAAAAGTCCTTTTTACCAAAATTCGATCCGACGCATAGAATTTGAATGGCGAGCAATTGAAGTTTAGAAAAAAAAAATTACTGTTTTTGCAATAACTCGGCTCATTTTCA
>JAPYZR010004432.1:0-20380 GCA_030522945.1 Trichopria nigra | reverse complement strand
TTTTCTATGCTCAAAGTTGTAAATTTACAACGAAGTGGTGAACTTCTAACTTCATTTCGGAAAAATGCCAACGTTCAACGTGCTGTTATTGCCAAAATTGAATGCCTGAAATTTACAACTGCCTTGTAAATTTAATTTCTATTTTTTACAGTGTATATGCGCATACTGGCGCTGGCGAAGGATTTATTAGCCCCCCAACCACGCCCAGCTAACACGAACTGTAAAATGACGTCAAATGCCTTCATTTCGAAACTTCATCAACATTTTGACGACATTTGGACGTCATTCTAACTATGGATTCCACTGCCACGGAGTAATAACAGAGAGCCAAAGACACCATCAAATGCGTGACAGAAGTTTTATTTACCGACCCTACTTGTACATCGGTTATTTTATTCGAATATTTTCACACCAAAGGATTAAATTTAATCCATTTGTACATATTCTTATGATACTTTTTATTTTTACGCTCACGATGATTCTATGTGTAAGGTATACAGATATTTTAAGCAATGTACATACAAGTACAGTCGGTAACGAAAAGTACGAAATTTTGTCACGCAATTTATAGGGGCTCTTTGGCTCTCTGTTATTACTCCGAGCCACTGCTCGCCACAGAATAATAACTAACTTGCTCCAGAGTCCCTCCGCTTCACGATCGCCTCTCTTTGCCTTTCACTGTGCGCTTGTATTGTACGTGTGCATGTGACTCGGTGTCGTCGAATACGACTCCATTGCGTTTTCTGTGGTCTTCATTGTGCATGAAATCAAAGTCATCACATTCTTGAGTTTGTGAAGAATATCTGAATCGCTTACGTAAGTATATGTGTTATTTTTGTACTTTTACAACTTATTTACATTGTTTTTAAGATTTTACACGTAAGTAGGCTAGAATGTCGTTGGTCGGCTCGAAGCAAATGTATGGCGTCGAATTCGGGGTGGCGGCGTCACTCTGCCGAATAATTTCGATTTGAAGTCGGCTTTCGTTTTGATTATATACATACATTTTTGCATACAGCTAAGCTGATCTTTTATAATTTTATGGAAAATTACAGGATTTTGTTATTTTTCGGTTTTTATACATTACATTAGTCGTGCAGAATTTCCGTACTCGCAGTCATGTCGGCCGACGCTCTTAAAAAAATCTGTTTAAAACGAAGAAAAAAAACGAAATTGTAGCGGACATTCTAGAAATAATTTTATGTAATTTTTCAGGATGTGTTAGGATTTCCATTTAAGTAATGACAATCATTTCGTATATTTCATCTTATTTATTGCAGTTATTATTAAATAATTCTCTACATAAGTAGACTGTTTAATATTCCTACTATTTACTCCATGCATAATCATAACTGTAATTTTTGCTAGGAATACATTATTTATCTTCATTAACTCATTTGAAGTCTCCTCCTTATTCTGGGAAAGAAATCTTAATTATAATGTTAGATATCGTTGTTGTACATTACAAGATACATGCCCCTGCAATTCGCCCTGTTAACAATGCTCATTTGAAGTCTCCTCCTTATTCTGGGAAACAAATCTTAATTATAATGTTAGATATCGTTGTTGTACATTACAAGATACATGCCCCTGCAATTCGCCCTGTTAACAATGCTAAAGTGTGTGCAGAATTGTGAGGAGGAATGCGTGTATACATGCATGCCGATGTACATGTGTTTGTCCACTGATATATGTAAATATGAATGCATACGTATAATCCAATTCATCCAATATTATGGGGCAAATATTATGTACTACTCTGCTGTAAATCGAATGAGTTGGTTGTGGAATACAACGTCTTAATATCAGATACTTTAGTTCTGAAACATCCTTTTATAACAGATATAAGGCTGCAATGTTCATCTTTTATAATCCTCAATAATTCCATATCGTAATTGATTATCGACATGGGTCCAGTTGTAAAGGTTTTCAATGCATAGCATATTTTTGTTTATACAAAAGTCATAATTACTATATCATGTTTTTAAAAATGGATACACTGTTTATCTTTTACTTTACATATAATTTCATTAATAGAATATGATTGTTTCATATAAAATTGTTTGTAATTTATTTAACATTATATTAATATTTATCGTAATATTTGAAATATGAACTTTTCTAATCTAAATAAACAATGTTTTTATGTTTCTTTTTGTAGAAATGTCTTTTAATAGAGGAATAAAACGAGATTCCTTCGGGAATCGCAATTTCGGTAATCGGAATATGGGTGGTGGTGGCAGTGGCGGTGGCAGTGGTGGAGGACTAAGAGGAAATATGGGTGGTATGGGCAATATGGGTGGTGGCGGTGGCGGCGGCGGTGGTGGTGGTGGCGGAGGAGTTAATCCGTGGGAAGGTGGTATGATGCCTGGTCGTGGAATTCTACCTACTCCAAACAACAACCTTTCTCTTGCCTCGCCGCAGGCACAGCTTGCCATCGCTAGCAACCTTCTATCTAATCTTCTTAGAACCCAACAGGATAATCAACCCCAGGTAAGTGGCGTGTATATTCGAATATGTATTTGAGTAATCCCAAGTGTGGAGAATGTCAAATCTATAAATGATCTAGAAATGTTTAAATTAATGAAGGTATATTAATTAGGATCTATCATTGTCCTGTTACAATTCATTGTACTGTATTATTGCAAATAATTCACAAATGTATTCAAACAAGATAATTCTAAAGGAATAAAACTCTCTAGTCTAAGCAGGGATAAATTCTTAATTAGTAAAGATTTATTAAATTATACTTAATTGCTATTGGCACCTTCTTAATAATGAATAAGGTAAATTACATTCAATCATGTATAATGTGTAAGCAATCACTTGCATTCAAGATATATCCACAGGTAGGATATTTTAGCACAATCCAATAGTCTAAGTAGTAATTTATTTTGAGAACAAAATAATGTCATCTGCTCATTGCTGATGGAGAGTCTAAAGTATATCTAATAGCAATGAAACCTAGAAATTAAAAAAGGGTAAATATAAAATTATTACAAATAAATATATAGAATCCCTTAAAAAATACCAGTGAAATCTGATGAAAATACTCATTCAATTTGAAACCATTATTGTTAGTATTATTTGAGGGATCTTATGCATTATGTAGAATTATAATGCTAGTGAATAAATTTTGAGAAAAGTTTCAACAATTTAATATTTTTTAATTTAATGTAATTGTTAATTGCTTGTTTTTGTATCATGATGCCAGTTGGATATTTACCTGTTACACAACAATTGAAAATATGAAACCTTTTCATTCACTCTTTTAGTAGCTTTAATCGAGTAAATGCAAATCTAGCAAAAATGTTGAACCTAAAATTGCGCAATGAAATACCTTAAAAATTAGTTTAAAAATTTAAAAATACCTTAAAAATGAATGAATTCTTCCACTCGTTTTAAAATCAACGTTTACTATTAATTACTACTTAGCTGAAAATATTTTATTTATATATATACATATTATATATGCATGTATATATTTTTTTATATAGGTGTAGTGAAGTCAAACAGTATACATATAATTTATTTGACACTTAACGTATATGTGTGCGAGATGGAGAAAATTTTATATCTTTGGCTTACATATTTGTCATTTTTTCGCTAAAAAAATTGGAAAAAAAAGTTTAATTTTTAAATTGTATATTAAAAAAATATTACAATCTCAAATTAAGAGTCACAACAGAGTGAAATGTAGAATAATTATATAGGAAATGTAAAGTGCCAAAGATTTAGATTTTATCTTTCTTGTTACTAATGAAGAAAATTGAAAGTATCAATTCTGAAATTTTTAAAATTGACATTCAGTAATTCTTCAAGATTCACTTAATTTTTTTGTATAGTAAATTACATTATTCATCACTTTTTTTTTTTGGTTTTCACGTAAATTAACAGAAAGTTTCCGTTGTGAAACAGAAAGTACCATCTTTATTGAGTCTTGGTAATACATTTGGAGGACCACCAGGACCTAATTTCCATAATCAGCAGAATTTCTCACAGAATATGAGATTCGCTGAACGCCCTGGACGCCAAATGATGAAGAATCAACGTGTCCAACCATATAATAAGGTACGCTGAGTAACCGACTCATATTCGCGAATTTTTACACTCCAGGATGTTGAAGCAGAAAAGCTATTTAAAACAGAAAAGAAACAAAAATTGATATTAATTTTTTAAAATTGAGAAATTTTACCTTAGGTGATTGTAATATTGATGTTCATGTAGGCCTTTAATTGTTAGAAATGTTTAGAAAGATCTGTCTTCACTACTGTCCAGAGTCCAGTCGGGTAACGAGCGTTTCGCTCGCCGTGCGCAACATTGTGCAGCCCAGCCATTGTTTGCGCATGTGACCGATTCTGGCTGCCGGATATGTAATTTCACAGGTTGCAATCTCTGATTTTGAATGCAGGCTTCGTATAAAACATCCAGGACATTTTGATATTATTAACAATTAATATGTCATGATACTGATATGAATCTTATTTTCTCTTTACATCACTGATAAATAACTTCTGCCGAACGTCGCACTTAGTTTACTTTGATAATCGATATCTTTTCAAAGCTACAAATTGCTCTCGAAACCAAAATTTTGTCATGTTTCTCACATCCCTTTAAAATAACATGTGGGAAACAACCATCTCCACTTTCCTAAAAATTTAGCATGCATGGTTGCTCCTATTATGTAGGACATTTGTTCCTATCATGTAGGACTAAAAAAAAAATAGAAAGTAACATTGAAAAGAGTCACTTGTTGTCTTTTTTCTCCCACTCATTTTGCCTATAAAACGAGAATCGAGTTCGATTCGACAACGATTTTATCCCATTTATGTCCAATTTCTCATGATGGTTGGGTCGTTTTGACCTGCATGATTAGATGGGCAATCGAGCCCGTGACGGAGTAGCTGGCCGACGTGGCCCCCAGCAATCTCGTACCCAGTCCGGCAACCAACGCCAGAACGGAACTCAACGGAATGATAAATCTAAAGCAAATGCTGCCTCTAAAAATCAGGCTGCCAAAAAGGAACAGCAGGATAAGACCTCTGATAAGACCACTGAAAAGCCAGAAGCACCTGTTGCGACAAGGTAAGCTCGCGGTGATTGCGCCTAGTTTCTTCAAACCTACAGTATGTCTCAATTCTTCTCATAAATATTCCCTACTACGCATCTATCGATACGATGTTTCATCAAGAGACGACGATCCTAGATGCGCTTATCTTCTTGAACGACAAGCAAAAAGAAAAGTAAATCAAATTTGACTTTTTATTTTTTGACGAGTACGCGTACTTTCTCGTGGAAACTTAAAAGACTGTTTTTCTCGCGCTCGAGCGACGCTCCGTTTTAAGTAAAAATGTGACAGCGGCGAGGTAGCGCCACCTAAGCGCTATAGGGAGCAATCCCCTATCGACAAACTCTCGCTCTTTGCACGTGAAATCTTATCATCAATGCATCACTTGTCAAAGAGGCTTACCGCCGCTCGTTTATTCTGTGTTAAAACTGTACGAGATACGACGACAAGCCGTGCTCTCACTTTGATTTCACGGCAATATCGAGACGGGGGAGCAAACTTTTTACGCTTGCACCGCCGTTGATTTCAAGCAGAAGGACGTTGCATCGATACATAACTTATCAAGTACTTGCAATAAGTTACATGTTCAGAGGTGATTTAGTTTCAAGTTAAATTTTTAATCTCTGGTTTACGTATATTTTAAACGTTCAAATCAAAGATTCTAAAATTTAATCCAATACCAAATCATTTTCAAAAACAAAGTAAAAATTTTAGAGTCAAATATTTACAAATTATGCCCCATTGCTTTGTCGCTAATGCAACTCGTCTATAATAATGTTATTTATAATCATATTAGTGAAGAAAAAGAGGATTCAGAAGGCAAAAAACGCGACTGGAAAGATGAGAAGAAAGAAAGTGAAAAGGCTGACACAACCGAAGGAGAAAAGGATGGAGATAATAAGGCATCTGGAAAGAAGTCAATGGCAAGGCATGCTGAAAGTCGTTATGCTGAAGTGCCAATGAATAACATGTTCTGCCATGTCTGCAATAAACATATGTGGGATGGATTTGTAAGTTGACTGGTTTTAATATTGTTTAATTTTTAATTTTAATAATTCATACTGATATTGTTTAAACGTAACTGTTGACACGAGTTTTAAATTTTATATTTCAAACAAAATTTCGAAAAAATTGTCAGTTAAGACAAACCGTAGAGCGTAGAAAATGGTAATAATTATAAACTTTTCTTAGTCTTTTGAAAATCATCTGCGTGGACGTGCTCATCAACTGATGATGGACAAACTCGACGAGTCCTACAAACTCAAGGTTGAACTTATGAGGCATGAACTACGAGTCGCCGAAGAACAGCGTGAGCTAAGTTTGAATAACTCGAAACGTCGCGGTAAAAAAGTAAGTTTACAATTAGACAAGAAAAAAATGAAGTTTATTTTCAAGTTTGACTTTAACAAATTAATTAAATAATTAAATTTACTTGTCAGCTATCTGTTGACTTGAACGTCAGAGAATATTGCACCATGTGTGATTTGAACTTCTATGGAACCTTGTCCACCCATCGAAAAAGTGAGAAGCATCAGCAGTTAAAGACATTTTTGCATCCACGTTGTTTCCCATGTGCAAAAGAATTCCCGTCTCGCATCGAATATGATGAACATTGCCTTACACCTACTCATATGAAGAATGCTGTTCATAATGAGGAACAAAGGAAAAATAAAAAGAAGGGTAAGCTTTTGTGGTTTTCTATAAATTTAAATTGAAATATACCACCTTAAATTACGATTTTATCAAAATACACATTGAATTAACAAGACTTCAGAATCAATAATGTTGAAAGTCATGTAAGTCAAAAATCTGAACTCAATATAAAATGCCATAAATTTCAGAAAAATTGTTTAGATTATAAATATATGATTCATCATCACCACTTTAGAACTTTTCCTGTATATTCGTCGTATATATCAGCTTTTACTTCACTTAATTAAAACTCAATTTAAAACAATATTTTGCAGATAAACTTAACAAGGGCGAATCTGAAATTCGTACAGCTGAGGATGAGGAAAAAGATGTTGGAGCCGATCAAAAAAGCGATAAGACAGAAGAAGTTGGAGAGGATGTTGAATACCTTTTGGACATCGATGAATTACCACTTGATCCTAAACTAAAGATTCCGTCATATAAGTATTGTCGCACAAACCAAGTAGCTCTTGGAAAGTCTCTTGTGAAAGAAGTCCAAGGGTACCATTGCGAGAAATGCCGTCGTTTTATGTTCTCGGAAGAAGATATGAACGCTCATCTTCGCAGTATTACTCATTATCGCAATTTTGTTCAAGAAGCAAAATCGATCATGACTGCTGCGGAAGAAGCTGCAAAGGCTGAAAAAGCAGCTGCAGAGGTAATTTTCTTCTCTTTATTCATTACATTGTCAATTAATGTTTACTGTTGGATTTACTAATAAAAATAAGTCAATAGAATTAATTTAATATATAAAGTTTTAAAAAGTGTATTTTATATTATTTAAACCTTAATGATTTTAGGCTGAAGCCAAAAAGGCAGCTGGTGAAGGAGTAGAAGGTGCAGAAGGAGAAGAAATGGATGTAAAAGTTGAAGGTGATGGTGAAGGTGATGGTGAAGGGGAAGGAGAAGGAGAAGGAGAAGGAGAAGGTGAAGGTGAAGATGAAGATGAAGGTCCCACATCTAAACGTTATAAATTCGAAAACGACATTGATGAAAGCGCAAACAATACTGCTGATAACCTCGAGACGTCGGAAATCGAAAACGAGGATATTAAAAACGAAGATGGAGATGATAAATATGATCCATTAGAGGCAAATGTTGAATCAGAAGAAGAACATCAAGATGATTTGGAGCAAACTGCAACAGGTGAGGAGGAAGATGTTTGTGGTGAAAGTCAAGAAACTGAAATTGTTGAACAACTTGAAGGCGAAAAAGAAGATGAGGAGGAACATGAAGAAGTTCAGGAAGAAGTTCAGGAAGAAGGTGCAAATGATCAGGAAAGTAAGAAAGTTGAGGAAAATAAAGAAGTGGCCGAAGATGTAGAAATGCTGTCACCTCCAAAGATGTCTTCACCACAGAAGAGTCAACCTTTGCCCCAAAGAGTACAACAAACTCCTGGTCAAAAAACTTCAGTACAAACTCCAACGAAGGCTGGACAGACTCCTGCGCAAAAAACTATGCAGACTCCAGCTAAAGTTGCACAGAAAACAGTATCAGGTACACCTCAATTAGATCGCAAATCGCCAAGTCCTGGTGTCAATAATCAATCGCCAGGACAATTCGGAAACCGAAACAGTTTCACCCAACGTGGACGCGGAAATCGAGCCAGACGGTCACGCAGGTAAATAAATGGCTCTCAAGAATTTTCAAAGAACGAGACCAAAAGTCAATTCTCGACAGATGAATATACCAGTAAACAAGATGAAGATTTATTCATCGAGTTTCATTAAGTCAGTGTTTATCCAAAAAAAATAAAAAAAATAAAAAAAAATGAATCTGAGTTTCATTGCATTCAGATTAAAGTAGTTTAAGCGCGATCGAGTGTTTTAGCTGCAGCGTTTTGTAATTTTAACATATGGACGTGTATCTTTTCTAAATATATATATTTAGGCTTTTCAATGGTACACCAAAACGCAACATGTAAAAAAAAAAACAGAATGTCATTTGTCGAAAATTAGTTTGAAGTCATAAATGGAAATTATATACATCAGTACTATAATAGAAAAATACTGTCTCGTAAAGTTGTATTGCAATTAAGTAAGAATTTTCATTCCAACATATAAACTATGTATATGTGTGATCATGTATTCGACATAATAAGTCATTAAATAAAAGATTACATGTGGTACAATAGCAAAAGTTTTTTAGTTGATTTTATTAATATACATAGATGCTCAATTTGATGTCATAGATTAATTGGTTAATATGAATAAATTAATCAAGTGCAAGATGAGTCATGAGGAATTCTTCAACAGAATCTGTGTCCCATTTGTGAATATCCAAGACATCTTCCACTTTTTTATCTGCATCCAGAAGCTTAATAACTGGATCGTATCCACGAATGTACTTGATTTCCAAGTTCTTGAATTTGGCAGGTCGATCACTTTTAATAAATGCTGAACAAAAATACGTAAAATTACTTGATTTTGTTTTATATTTTATATTGAATTTATTATACATTTATTATTACTTAATAATGTTAAATAATACGTTGGAAAAATATTTGATTTTGGGTATCTGTTTTTTTCAAAAATTTTTAAACCATTCAACTGATGAAAATGGCAAGAATATTGTTGGTTAGCACTGAAAGTAAACAATGTACTGAAAGTGCTCACTTGGGAATAATAATTTCAAAATGATAATTAAAATTACGCACTAGTGCACTGTAAAATTAACTTGTTAATTTTAAGTAATTTAAGTAATTATTGCGTTAGGGGGATTATTCGCATTAAACATAAGTTCAATTTCGGGATTCCATTAAAAATATTAAATATAAAATGAAAACCCATATATGATATGTATATGAAATATAATGTAGAGGCTTCGCAAGTTTTGTCACTAAATATAATAACCCGTATATCTTTAAATCAATAAATAAAAACATAATGTGAAATGAAAAATTTTTGAAAGAATAAAATTTAGAATCGGATTACTCTTTTAATTTTCAACTGTAATAACAACTGAATACTAAATATTAACGACCTGGTACGTATTGTGATGTCAAATTAAACAGAATAAAAAATAACTATTTTCTACATTGTTTCACTTAACATTCCTGATGAAATAAAAGATATAACTTTTGATTGCTGAATGGTGCGTACACAGTATTAAAACTCGGTTACTGTACCTTGAATTTGAGGATATGCTCCAAATTTACACGTACAGACTTCAAGCACAGCTTTTGGAAAACGTCTTGTACCTAAGCCCTCGCTATCCTTTATACAACATTCTAAGCAGTGTTCCCTGTAATGACAATTGTATAACAAATTACTTGCAATTTTTTGTCATTTGGTTTTTGCGGGTAATGTAATATTCGTGCTATCGATATGAAATAATTTTACATTATTTATCCTTCTTAATACGTAATAAACATGCAACAGTTTTATCAGTTTTGACGCTCTGTACGAGATAATCGATGCTTTGAGTTCGATTTACACACTAAGGCCGAAGTGGCAAATACGAATAACCAGTTACAGCGCATGTCGTATTAAAAACTATTAAATGCACGCATGTGAAATCGATAATTTCACCCTTGTTACATTATACACTATTTTATGATTACAGGAAACATTTCAGAAAATTTGTTTTACTGTTTTACTTACCTAAGATGATTTAACTCGTAATCCTTCATCTTGTCACATGTTGAACAAAGCAACTGTGCTTTATTAAAACCAAGGGTTTTGCAGTCTTCTGCGGTGTATGACGAGGATGTTACATTAATCTAAAATCAAGATTAGGCGTTTGTTTTGTGAATCCTTAATTTTTTAATGTTTTATTATTCTTAAGTTTTAATGGTTTTAAATTGCGGTACTTACGCTTACACAAAATACAAAAAGTATTAAAACACTAAAAATGTTCGTCATTTTGCTAAGTACTAAAGCTTTTGATCAGTATTTGGTAATATAATGTTATTATTTTTAAGAAATAAATTTCCATGTTATAAAGCGTATTCAGCTAGTAAACAACAGAAAATATATCTGCATATTGGCCAATATATAAGGAATATATATCTAAGCTAAACATATTGCCAGTAATATTACAAGGACGTTTCATTAATATATGAGTAATTGTAAATGTCCTCATACAGGAACCTTCCAGAATAACGTTTCATTTATAACGTTAATGCAACATTTAAATAACATTTTACATGCAAGAACGTTTCTGTTCTATTATGGTAACATTACAAGTTAAACATTATTTTGAGATGTTCCTGTGTAAGGACATTTACGGTTACATGTATGTTAATGGAACGTATTCGTAATGTTACTAACAAAATGTTTAGCGTGTACGTCAGATTAATTAGACAGCAGATCTGCAACCATATTATAATACAACTTATCAAATATGTATTACAAGAGGTTTATAGATTTAAAATGACAGATGTAACGAATTAATGCTGATAAATGGATAGTTTTTAAAAAATTAGTTTTGTAAATTGTATATACTGATACAGAAACAAATTTGGTAATTGTAGAAAAACAAATTTATTTACATATTTCAGTAAATTTTCTGCGTCCAGGTTATAGACATTTGGCGACTATGAATTTCAGTATTACATAAATTCATAAAATTCTGAAGATATTTTTCGAGGTCATACAAGTTTTAATGGTTTTAAATTGCGGTACTTACGCTTACACAAAATACAAAAAGTATTAAAACACTAAAAATGTTCGTCATTTTGCTAAGTACTATTTACAATACACAATATCACAAAAATTACAGGCTAACGTGCCTGTGATGAAATATATTTTTGGTTTATTTACACTATGACGGCAACCGTATATTCATAGTTTCATACGTCTATATGTCAACAAATATTCCGAAACTAAAAACGAACTGAAGCAGACATTCGCTTTGTTCGTTTTACAATACCTGGATTGCTCCAAGTCGCTGCTTTTTCAATAAAGATATAAGCATTGTTCGTTTTGTATCATGGGAGCGACTCGGGGTAGTCGGAGTCGCTCCAAATCGCTATATGTAAATGGAAGGTTAAGTTATTAGGTTGCCAATGTAATTTGTATATATCTATATTGAAAAAAGGAGCGACTCGGAGCAATCCAGGTATTGTAAAACGAACAAAGCTATATATATCACATTGGCAACCTAACTTATCTTTGATTTAGGGCGATTTGGAGTGACTCCGAGTAGCTCTCATGATACGAAACAAACAAAGCTCTTAAAGGGGAGATCGCTCATTTGCCTGAAAATATAGCGAGCCGATTTTTAAGTCTGATGGGGAATGGGGATAACACACGGCATCCCTCTCACACATTCTAAAGACAAAATAAACGCATTTATGTATTCTCTATACCGAGGTTTTAATGCGTGGTGGTGCCCAATAAGAACCACACAGTGGGCACAGTGGTGACCCCTACAAACATTTGTTTTGGACAAAATTCGGTTTTTGCCGCGAGAAACCTGAGGACGAGACGGACGAGGCGGCCGCCATTAGCATTGTTCGTTTTGCAATACCTGGACTGCTCCGAGTCGCTCCTTTTTCAATATAGATATACAAATAACAGATATACAAATAACATTGGCAACCTAACCTAACCTTTGATTTAGAGCGATTTGGAGCGACTCCGAGTCGCTCCCATGATACAAAACGAACAATGCTATTATTTCTTTTTTGGGGAGAACGTCGTCTTTGTGCCAGCGACGAACGCTGTCGGTGATCTTCAATAAACATTAAACAATCTGCAATACCCGAAGACGACGCTGTTGGCGTTCGGATGTTTTCTTTTGCCCAACGTCTATATCAAGCGACGGTTACCGCACCAACGCCTTTGTTCCTAATGACGCAATTCGCATCTGAGGAATCTGCAGTGTTGTCCTGAGGAGCATCATCGGCGCAGAAGTAATAGTCACGAGCTAGAGCAGATAAGTTTTGAGACATTTTTATTTAGAAACTCGGCTTAAGTTCGCGAGTTCTGCGAATAAAAGAACGTGTTTCGCGTTGAAATTTTCTTTGTTAAAAAATACGCTTAAAACGTCCGAATTCACTCTTATAATACGTTTAGATAACGCTTTACGCTTCTTGAGGCGTAACATAAGCGTGAATTCGGACACCGATTTTTAACAGGGTCGCCTTGTCTGTAAGGGCTCGGGCGCGGTGTGCTCTTTTTCTATCGCGACTTCGTTTTAAGCCGAAGTGCAGAATCTATTCGCCGTGATGGCCGCGATATATTTTTTATATATATAAAGGTGCGAGTCACGACAAAGACAGACAATCGAGGCAATTCTACAAGGCGAACGCGTAATAAAGATGAACAAAGACGGTAACGAAATGGATTTTGGTCGGGCGAAAACGCGAGTAACTTATCGAACAGCTGGCTTTAGCGGCTAAGAGAGAACTCACAGCGTTGCAAAGGCAAGTAGCAGAAAGAGATCGACGTCCGCCCGAACACCCCGCGGCGCTAAATCAGGCGATCAACTTTTAGGCTAAATTTACCAATGTTTTACAAGCCTGATCCACGGTCTTGGTTCAGACGGGTTGAAGCGTATTTAGAAACGCAGGTTATGTAACGAACCCGTCCAGAATCAATACGGTCTTAGCCGAAATGGATTACGATATCCTGCGGAATGTATGCAGGATTTACTTGATCTAAGTCCGCTCCCCGCTGATCTTTATATGTAAAAAAAAATTTCACTATTCCCTCTCTTTTTTTTTTTGTTTTCAAAACCCCCCCCCCCCCCCCCCCCCGCTGATCTTTATGAACAAATAAAAAATGGAATAAGGTCGGTAGTAAACCGAGTTTGCTATTAAGAAGATTGCGTAATCTAAATGGTAAGTCTTGCTGAACTCGCAGCGGAGCAGGAAACGGACGAAGAATTAAAATTATGGCGCGAATCGGACGGGTTCGCATTTAAAATGAGGCGAATTCAATGGGGCCCGCACATACCTCTATGTATTGCGAAATGACAGTAGGTGAATCGATTCGTGCGTATATTCCGAAGTCGTCACGCGGGCGTATATTCGATCTCTTTCACAAACTCACACATTAGAGTGCGAAAGTCACAAATCGTTTAATATAAGAAAGCGATATACGTGGCCGGAAATGCATAAGGATATCGCCCAGCGTTGTAAGAGTTGCCTCGACTGCCAGCAGGCGAAAATAACTCGAAATGTAAAAAGCGTGCCCAATCATTTTGTTGAGCCGGATAGTCGATTTGAACACGTCCATATGGACATTATAGGACCGTTGTCTAATTGTAATGGTTTTGCATACTGTCTAACGATGGTGAAGATATTCATGCTCAAACAGTCTCAAGGGCATTTTAAGATACCTGGATCGCACGGTATCGTGCTCCTAAAATAATAATCACGGATTAGGGTTCACAATTTGTGTCACCCCTTATTTGGAACAAAGACGGTAACGAAATGGACTGGTCGGGCGAAAACGCGGGTAGTTTCGAACAGAATAGAAGTTAGGTCAGGCTGTAAATCAGCATAGGCTGTGTCTCGCCCTTTGTATAAATTTTTATTGTACAATAAAGACGTTATTATTATTATTATTATTTGAAGAATTGTTATGTTGGCTGTGAACGTATTAGGACTACCGCATACCATCCTGCCGCGAACGGAATGATAGAGCGTTGGCACTGTTCATTAAAAGCTGCGATAATGTCAAATACTGGACCAGAGCATTATCAATAGTCATGTTAGGTTTAAGGAACCACGTACTTAAGGTACTTAAGGAACTTAGATACGAATGCGTCGCCTGCAGAATTTGTATTCGGGACTAGTTTGCATCTTCCAGGAGAATTCTTTTTTTTTCTGACGATTTCTCGCTCGACCTACATATATTTATCAAAAAATTTCGGGAGTTCATGCGTGAGGTTCGACCAGTTGCGCACCATAATAAAAAGCGTGTATTTGTATTTATAAAGACTTGTATTCATGCGACCATGTATTTTTGCATGTGATGACTACCAAAAATCCTGGAACGCCCATACACGGGACTGCATAAAGTGTTGGAGCGACTATCTGATAGAGTATTTGTAATTGATGTAAATGTAGCAAGAAAGACTACTGCATCGACCGAGTTGTTAAAACTCGCATTCATTATATCAAACGATCAAAAGAAAGTGTCATTTTCCCAGCATCAAATTGTTGCTAAAAGCTTAACACTTTTTTTTTTTTTTTTTTTTTTTTTTTAAGTAAGTTCTTAAGTAGTTCCTAATTCAAAACTTTGCATTTTTGACGTCATATTAATTAACCCGGGATTTCCAGGTTTTGTATCCTTGTATTTGTATCCAGGGAAGTATCCACCAGGACTTGATGTAATTGATGGTAATTTTCCCTCCTCGCACCGTCCCGTTTCAAAATATTGCATTTTTTACATTGACTTTAAAATCGGACATTTCGAGATAACATATCAAAGTGGGATAATTTCTTGCAACCAGATTACCCACTGGTTGCAAGAAATTATACATATATTAAGAAAATAATAATAATAATTAATAACGTTTTTCATAGTTACATTTTTCTCGACGCTTACGTTGATTAAGGGTTTAGGTATGATTTGTAAAGTTGGAATTTCCAAAATCAATACTACTCCTATACAGTTTAATATCGCAATTGGCGAACAAACAGTAACTTTTCAGTATTAATCAAGAGCCGCCAGTCTTTCAAGTAGCGTCGGATGTCCAAAATTCCAGTCAGAATACAAACTGTCGTAAATCGGATAAGTTAGGTTATCTTTGTACAATTTGCAAAGGGCTCTTTTTAGTGCATCGCCGTAACCTAAATGTTTGGCATATAAATCTGCTTGAAATTCATCACGCCGTCTAATTGCGGCAAGCTTCCAGTCTATGAGCTGAAACAAAAATTGTAAAGTTGAACATTGAAGTTGCTCATTCAATTTGGGCATTGCAATATATCATATACTACATCTTATTGAAAATGTGAACTGCTTGAGGTGACTCCAAGGCAGGTTCAACTAATGTATGATAGTCACAATAGACGTCAAATTCAATTTTGCCATTCGTTTCCATCAGGACACGAAATGCGATTTTATGTGTACGTGTACGCGCCATGAAAAATGTATGAATTAAAGTTTTTAACGCTTTAATATAAGTTCGGAAGGATTTAAATCACACATTGCTACTGCATTAATACTACTGTAACAAAAAAATATCGTTCGTATTATAGGAGCAAAAGTAAATTTTGCACTCTAAAATATACTATTATTCATTTAATCGCTTTTTTACATTGCAAAACACGACGTTCATCAGTCGAAATTCATAATTCTCTTTTTTATATATAAAAATCGTTCATCGTGTTACTGCATGTACAGCAGTGTTGCCAATATTCTACAATGATTGCATTCCAGAATAGTTTGTCCATGTATAAACAGCCACCCCATTACATATGCGTGCGCGTCGCGCGCACAACCGTAAGCCCGTAAGTAATAACCTACTGATACTTTGGAAGTGGTATGCGTATACTATTATGTTACGTGGAAGGATTTGAGTTTGAATTCAGAAGTATAAAAAGATGAAGTTACTATATACTGTACTTGCATTATTACTCGAACTTAAAGATACGTATATTTTGTACCATAAACATACCGAATTTATCGGATCTAAGATGTAACCGATAATTATAATACGAATGAGGATCGGCTGTGAATCTACAAAGCCGAATGCTTTAAACAATGTTTCACAATTCCATAGCATCGAATAAGATATTAAATAAATCATGCTCTCCAACTGCAAAAATATGGAAATTAATACAATCAATATTTAGAAATGAACGTATTTGCACTGTAATATAAATTTACATACTTGGGCAAACCATAAGCCTTTGTTTACATGTCCGTGATGCCAGTGACCCAATTCATGGGCAACTATAGCAAGGATTTCATCCGTGGTGCATCCACGGATGACATTGGCAGCTGCGTTTCTGTCTTTTTGATATTCTTGGACCAGTGTATCGGTTAATATGATGTTGGAATTATAAAGACCCATAAAGTAAGCATTGCTGTGAGTTGATTGAGTTGATTCTTGCATGATGTAAATCCCTTCAATAGGAAATTCGACAGACAAGGCCAGCTCTTCTATTTTTTGTTTCAATTCACCATCAGGAATGGGTGATATACCCAACACCGCCGTGAGTACGGAAGGGAACACAATCAGCGTGAGTAATAATTTAAGAAATCCCACAAACAGAAATGTATAAATTATAAAATATTTTCCGGTATTTATAACAATCCAGATCAATCCGCAAATTGTTGGAACTACCAACACACAGAATATAAAGACTCCACTAATTATGTCTATTACGAAATTGCCCGGTGTTTTCATGTTAAAGCCGTGCTTTTGCTCTAATACAAAAGTATCGTAAATCGTAATGGGAAGTTCAACAATTAATTCCACTACAAACGTAATCACAATAAACGTAGCAGTGGTTAAAATCTCGACTTGAGGATCTAATCCACACTGCCTTAGTAACTCCTCACTCCAACTCCAAAAGAAGAAACAGCCTTTAAAAACTAGATCTATCTGCAGAAATAAATGCGAAGTCAATTTTTAACAAACACCAGATATTGGATCATTAAATAAAATACCGTGGTATAAATTGTGCTATGAAGGTCATTGATGATGTCGAATGTAATCCTGTCCATAGTATAGTTCCGTGCTTTTTCATAATCAGCCTCCGACACAATATCTTCTAAATATACCGGTCGTTTTTCTAGTTTTTGCATCAGTGATTGCTGAAAAAAAGTGGCGTGACATTGGATAAATTGACTCGAATAAAGAAATATTTCATAGCTGGAAACTGTTGTTGAACGAACCTGACGTCTGTTTATATAAAATTCCCAGGCGCACTGTAATCCGGTAACGATCACAATCTCGGGAATAACGTAATCTTGTTGTAGAAAGCAGAACATTTTTTGCTTATTATTAATAAGAAACACGTTCATCTTTGTATTTTGTGTAGTATTTTCAATCGCCGATTCTGCAAAACTAAAATAATAAATTTTAATTCATATATGATTAACTTATTTCTATTTGCCCCGCAAAATTTATTTATTGTTTATAATATGTAATATATACATACGCGAAATACTGGAAGTATATATATATAGACACTTGAAGTAAGCACTCTTAAAATGTTACTACTGTATGCAATGTATTAAGGGAATGCACCAACTTTTAATGTACCATATAAACATAATGTATGAAATATAATACATACTTGTTTCTATTAACGATACGTTTGAGTCATTCAATGCGGGTATAAAATTATGAGTACACGTTCAGTGTATCCGCAGAGTGCAGTATTTTAATCGGAGAAAGTTAACCACAAAATAAATTTCAAAATATATATTACGTTATTGTGAAAAAAAAACACTGCCGTTTTTTAAACCTCTAATAGGTCAAAGCACAATGAGGATTTCAATGAGAACTGGACCTCAAACGTCGTTCTGTCCTTTCACATTTCGTGCGATAGAAAAAGAGATAAAATCTTTCGATTACAGATTTCACTTTCGAAACCTAATTGTGCTTCGGCTCCATTTACTTGTGTTCTTCTGATATATCTCGTACACCCAAATAACCAAAAAGAATATTAATTTAAACTAAAATATGATCCGTATACATATGATCAGTATATACGCATTATTATACTGTTATATATATGCGATTCTTTCGCAACCAAATTTCTAATCAGAAAAATTGTGAAATATAAGATCTTAAACCCCAGTATGAAACACCATTATTAACATTATTAAATATATTATAAGTAAGGGTTAAAAAAGTGAAACTACTTTAGAAAGGGAGGGTAAAATTCCGATTTTTTTGTTGTTATTTCTTTTTTTGTTCTTTTTTTTTATTTTGTTTTAAACGCACAGCTCTGTAATGTGGTATTACGTGGTAACAAGTTGCTGTACAATACCCTGGTAAAAAAGTGGATAGATTCGTATAGAATCGGATTTTAAAGAAACGGATAGAAATGGATACTACATTTTCTATCCACTTTTTTTACTATAGGGATACGTACACCTTCGAACAAGCCATAAAATATAAACATTATTTATTCGCCTTAAACAGTGTGGGGATCCGCCTTAAAGTTTCCTACCTCTATGTCCGAATTCCGACTCTTACATAGAGTCCATAGAGTAAAAAGTAACGAGAGCCGCGAACAGTTAGTTCGCATACGATAGCGAAGGCATACACATGTACATATCTATACTCGGTTCATGCTCCACTAATAGCGGTTGGAAATGTATACAGATATCTTAAAGTTACAGCAAATAAACGATGCTGGAGTCAAGATAAATATTAGTGCTGTGTGCTGTACAGTTTTTTCATGAAGCCCACATTGAAACCGTGGAATAAGTCGTATGTATGTATTAACTTATTTTTCACAACAGTAGTAAATGCGGCGCCATCTGCGGCAACAAATTGAACTTCAAACAGGAGATAAAAGTCATTAAATATACATGAGCAAACCCGCAAACCCTAGTAAAAATCGAATTTTACAGGAAGTGTACACTGGTCCAAAATGACATTTACTGTACATCTCGTGTAAATAGCGTTTAACTGTACACGAGCTGTATTTTGGGCACCCCGTACATTCGGATTTTCATCAGGGAAATGAATAATGAAGTATAAGAAAAGTGAAAAAAAAAAGACGTTGGTGCTTGGTTCCTCAATGCAAATGGAAAAGTAAAGGGCCCTCGCACGTATTAAAAAGCACAGTTATGTAAAATAAGGCGAGATGTTCGTGCGTGCTAAAGGCGTCAGCTTAGTTCGCACGAACTGAACGTCGCGAAGGCCCTGAGTTCGAATCCCCGTTTGGCAATGTATTTCTGAATTTATGAAAATAAATATCGAAAATAAACATTGCTGGCGAAGGTAGTACGAATTCGGGACCGCCAGCGATTTTCCGCGGTCGGTGCGTCGTGGGCCTTACCTCGGATAAAGATGGGGTAATATCCGCGTCACACTTGCTACGGCATAGACCGCCCCCGAATAGGTTGCTGACGATACCGACTTAGGGTAGGGGGGACTGGCTGTGGGTGGGTGTAGTGATGTCTGTATCTGTGTTGTCCATCCTTTACCTCTCCACCCGAGAGCCGACCCGCGAACAGACAATGTCAATAAAGCGGGGGATAATTCCGATTCCTTTATCCTATCCTATGTAAAATAAGAAAAAAACATAATCTGAAATATTTTTGTTTATATAGTTTGCACCTAACTGAAGAAGATTATATTTATAGAAAATATATTTATTTTAAATAAAGATGTGTATTACTAAAGTGTAATAATGTTAAATTATGCAAAGCTCTCGTTCTACAGTGCAAGATAAGGAAACTATATAACCGAACATTGTTTCATAAACTTACTACAAAATGCAAAAATGAAAAAAAAAAAAAAAAAAAAAAAAATCAGTCCGCGTTTGGCTGCGGTTCCGAGCAGACGTGTTTACGTGATAGATTCGCGTTTCGCTTTGCGGGTGCCACTTCCAATTCCAAGAATTGTTCGCGATAGTAAATAGTGAAAAGTGCGTGATGAGTATAGTGAAAGATTAACTGCACAAAGTGCAGCAGCACTCTAGGATGGCCTCTGACTACAGGAGCCAACCAAAAAACAATGTCAACAATGAACCCA
>JAPYZR010004431.1:0-12305 GCA_030522945.1 Trichopria nigra | reverse complement strand
GTGTCTTTGCCGGCATTAAAAAGACCATGAATTTTGTAACAGATGTGACAAAAAACAGTGTACGTGTCTCGGGCGAAAACACGTATTGCAAGCATCGGGTAACGATTGTAGTGACCCTCGCCCCATCACTCATCGCCCTCGCTGCAATACCTCCGTTTCTGTCCTAGATAAGTAAACTACTATTTTTATTTGTTCTGGGTGCAAATTTCCATCGGCTACACCGCTTGCCGCGGACCCCTTTTTTTAAACAGCGCATCGGCAATATGGCTGCCATTCCGACATTTTGTAATATTTTCTTATGAAAAAATTTGTAGACAGATTTCAATATGTAATGATGATTTTCTGTGAATATGAATACTTTATTTCCTTTCCTTCCATTAAAAAAAAATTGTCAAAAAGTGTTCTTTTTTGGGCCGTTACGCAGTGGTGTAACACCTTAAATTATTGAGCTAAACACTAATTCTGATATTAATTAATGTATAAAAGGAGGAAATTATATATGTATATAACGGTGAAATCATTATACTAAACAGCCGTGAAGAGTAACGTAATAATATACTTTTTATTCACTATTCATTTAATTTACAATATCTAACAATGTAATCAATAAATCTTCAATATGTATTGACGTTATAATCAAAAAATTGCACAAACGAAATCTATACTATCTTCAGACCTATACAACTATATAAATAAATATATAAATCCACATGTTAAATTGCAACCCTAAAATACGTGCTTCACAATTGTGCGCATTTACGCCTATTTCTTAGACTAATAGTCAAGTGAAAATTAAAATAAAGAGGCGTTGCTTTATTTTGTAATTCACTTGTATATGTTGGTCAAATGCATTTCTATAGGAAAGATGCATCAACCGGCAAAATCTTACATTGTCTTGTTGCATTTTTTATATACATACAAACCATAAAGTGTAATAAAATATTGCAAATATTGTTATTATACGAATCAAATTATGCAGGAATAACTTTCCATTGAACAAATCTTGATTAGAATTGAGTCAAGTACAATAAACTAGAGAATTCATGAATTAAATGCACGCGCTTTCGCCATATGAAATCTAAATGAATTCAATGTTTCTATAAATAATTTTAGATTAATAATTACTGCATTATTCGTTCCGTTCACATTTGTATACATATGTACACAAAGGGTGAGTGCGAGAGTTCGCAATAATATTAAAGGCGAAACATATACGAATATTACATATACATGACATAACGTATCGTAATTATCCTCGACTCCTTGTCGTAAACAGTAAAAATGTTCAGGATGTTTAATTTTCTGTTAAGATCAATGAAATAAAAATATCGTATGTATTTCGTTATGAAATAACATGGACGGTATTTCCGTGGGTTTCCAATAATACTTGGATCTCTCACACTCATCACATGGATGAAAGTATCTATGTGCACGAAAGATACGCATGCAGACGCGCAATTTTATTATCACAATGCAACGCGTAAATCACTCAAACTCGGTTAGCAAAAATAAAGTGTTAAAAAAATATCATAGGCTTAAAGCGGACGAATCTACTTCTTCACTGCAGGACGGTGTTGCTTTACTTTTCTTAGTACATTGTAATAGTCAAAAGGCAATTTTCGCATCGTTGACAAGACTCGATTGCACCTGGTCCTTTAACAAATGTTCAAGCACGCTCTTACGTCGAATCATTTCGAACAGTATATGTACACTAATGCAATTTATGCACTCCGATCACTCCGATTAATACTCGCACAATATAGATTTATTCTCAGTCTGCCGCTAGCTAACGCTGCTTTCTAACTGAATTTGTTTTAGAGTGACAATGTACTCTGCTATTTGTAAACTATATTCTATCTTCGAAAATCATCGCAAACGATGTCAACCTTTTGCGCTCAAAATTGTCGAATCTAAAAATCTAAAATACAAAGCTTTGCCAATATGCAAATGACTGCTTCTTCGTTTGACACTATACATAAGTATGTATATTTCTACATTTATTCTGCTACTAAAGCGGACGTGTAAATAAATAATTTTTTTTATGATTGGTCAAAATTATTCTGCGTCATACCTCAGGGACATTTCAATATACAGACTCGCACTTCTGGCCAGTTTGATGAAATCGAATAATTTGCTACAAACAGCTGCAATCGCTCGAGTCACTTATTATGCAAATGGCGCGTAACACTCTCTCGTCGCATAATTGCATTTTTTTCACATATTTATGTCACATACACACCGAAATAAACGCTGCTAATCTAAAAGATATCTCTAGAAAACTATTTCTCAATACACAGAATCAAAATATTACTAATAAAGCGATTAAAAATCGATTAAGAGAGAGCAAATTGTAAATAAAAATCGAATTGCATAATTTTGTAAATATTCTCAAACTGTTAATTTTCTCAAACGAATGACACAAAACCAAACTGTAAAGATTACTTCTATACGTACAATGGAACTGGTCAAAGTGGTTCATAATATAGGCGACTATTTCTTGCGAACGTTATTTATAAATTACTGTAAAATAAATTTTACTTGTACATTCATCATTTAGAAAACATTTGTAATTATAATCACCTTCAATTTTAAAAATCTAATGCAAGCAATCGATTATAATTATTAATATTTCAGTATACAGGGTGTCCCAAACGTAAGGACACACCGGAATATCTCGGAAAATAAGGGTGCTTTTATTTAACCTTCCGAAGGTCACATTCTTACAATTTAAAAACTATCGTTTCGGACGTAAAGTTAGATCACCGTTTTGGTTTACCAAACCTTTTGTATTGAAAGTTATTTTTTTTTTCCAGCGCCCTTATTTTCCGAGATATTCGGGCATGTCCATACTTTTGGGACACCCTGCATACAAAAGAAATGTAATCTAGAAGAACCGAAATCTTTACCAGCTTCTGTATTCGTTTAACGCTTACTTATAAAAGTAATATAAACTTTGTATAATTGACCTACTCGGTGTTTGTACACGTCTGCTCACCTCCAACGATATATAAGTACGTAAAATTCATGACAAATCGAAGCTATTTCTCAAAGGGCGACGTACAGAAGTAATTTAAATTAATATACAAAATTATATACAACTTTTTTAAAACTAACTTTCTTAACTCTAATAACCGAATAACCTCGTTAAATTTCCAAATGGGTTACAATAATATAGTAACCACGGGATATTGAAAAATGATTTAAATAAATGATAAATTAGGGAAGCATTAAGTTAATTTTGCAAATTAATCGAATAATGTATACTTCACACAAACACCTAACATATTGTTCAATAAGGCTCCCTGCAAATAATACCTAGAAATTTACTTTTGTATTGCATATATGCATGCAATTCCGATGAACTATCAGACAAATTTACGATGGTAACTTATTACTTACAAATATTACGAAAAGTTTTGTAAATAATTTTTGGTTCCTTTGGACTCCCATCACAATCAAGTGTTCTTTAACATCTCTTTCAAGTGCAGTGGTGAAATTAGAAGAGTGAAAAATAAACTTGACTTTAGGAATGCAAATTATATGGGAATAAACTCTCGTTTGCAACAGTGCGATTGGAGTATGTTGTTTGCAAACAACAGCGTTGAAGATAATTCTTCAAAATTTTATTCAATTCTAAATAAACAAATAAGTAATTATGTTCCACTTAAAAAAGAATCGGATAGCACTTATCCATGTTGGCACAGTGCATTGATGTCGTTAATTATTGATAAGAAAAAAGTTCACAAAAAGTGGCTGCAATTTAATGTTCCCAGTGACGGCATTAAATTTCGTGAACTTAGAGCCAGATGTATTCGTCAGTCTAAAACCGACAGGCAATTATATATTGATAGTATTGAAAAGAAATCTTTAAGAAGTATTAAAAAATTTTGGAACTATGTAAACTCTCTATCAAAATCTAATTATATTCCCGAAGAGATATTTTTTAATAATGTAACTAGTCATGATGGTAATAAGTCTGCAAGTAATTTGTTTGCTAGGAATATTGAATTGGTTTATCTAAATGCCAGTTCCTCTTTTCAACACCAATTATATCCTAATGATGAACTTGATTTCACTATTAGTAGGGAGGAAATAGCTTTAAACATTAAAAATTTGAAAGAATCAAATTCTATAGGGCCAGATGGGTTGTCTGCTTTATTTGTTAAAAACTGTTCTAGTTCTTTAGTTGAACCTCTTTACTTACTATATAAGCAATCTTTGATTACTGGGTACATGCCCACCTTGTGGAAAAAAACTTTTATTACCCCAATATTTAAAGCCGGTAATAAACGTGACGTTGTAAATTATCGCCCTATTGCCATCATTGGTACCATATCTAAAATCTTTGATTGCATTGTCGCTATGAAACTCTCTGAACTATGCCTTCAATTTATAATTCGGAATCAGCATGGATTTGTCAAAGGGAGGTCCATTATTACTAATCTTATATTTTATAACAATTTTATTGTTGATACCCTAAATGATGAATCCTGCCCTGATGAGGTTAAACAGGTGGATTCTATTTACTTGGATTTTGCTAAGGCTTTTGATTCTGTCAACCACAATCTTCTTATTTATAAATTATCTAACTGAGTGGGGGCACCTTAAAATGGATATTATCATATCTTACCAAACGAGGACTTCAAGTACGTATTAAGGGAAATCTATCTGATCCATTTATTGCAACTTCTGGTGTGCCTCAGGGTTCGCACCTAGGCCCATTGTTGTTTATCCTATTCATAAATGATATATGCGACTCTCTCAAGTTTGGTGTTGTATTAATGATGACATAAAAATCTTCAACAAAGTTAGGTGCTTCTATGACCAGATTAAGTTGCAAAAAGATCTGGACCACATTTACAACTGGTCTTGTAGAAACCAAATAAAATTAAACTGTACCAAATGTAAAGTTTTACCTATTACTAGAAGTAGAAATAAGAAACTTAATTTCAATTATTCCATTAATGGTGAAATTCTGGATAATGTTTGTAATATTAAGGATCTAGGTGTAATTCACCAACGTAATTTTGAATTTGACCTCCACTTAAATGCCACTGTTCTAAGGCCTACAGGTCTTTAGGTTTTATAATTAGGTCTACAAAAGAGTTTAAATCCCACGAATCTATAATTCATCTATACAAAACGCTAGTCAGACCCATTATGCTTTATGGTTCAATTATATGGTCTCCATCCAAATTAACGAACATTCCGATTTTAGAGTCAATTCAACATAAATTTTTCAGATTCCTTGCATCTAAAATGGGTAATAGATTATCTTATAAAGAACACGAATACACTCAATTTGCTTTATCCGTTAATTTAGAATCTATCAAATCCCTCCACATCTATCATGATGTTTATTTTATTAGAAAAGCATTAATGGGTCTCGTAAAGTGTGAATGTCTTCTTGGGATGTTGACTGAAAGGGAGGTTCTTTATGAGCTAAGGCGCATAAGACCTCTTCTAGAGTATGGAACTCATGGGAATTATATTTATAACTCTGCCATTTTTAGGTTAAGGAGAAATTATTGTAGGGTTTGATTCCATTCCGTGTGAAAACGAAACAATGGCTATTAGAAAGTTAGATCTTATTTGATCTACTAAACTTTTTACTGCGACTGGTGGTCTCCTACCTTGAATTATCAAAGTGAATAAATTCGATTCAGTGCAGAGCACGCTTGGCTACCCTGTTGACATATAAAATTTCTGGGCTGGAATTTGGACTTTGATTTCCTACCTAGATTTTTGGCCTTTCAGGCCGGATTTGGAACAAACATTTGCAATTCCAATTCGTATCGATAAGATACTTAGAGAGCATAATTTAATAACATTTTATATTTGCCATTATGGATGCCAGTGTGACCTTTTATCCGGTTGCAGGGAGCCTTTATTGAATACAATGACCATTATCTCCCCGCACTAGTCTTTTCTAATTCAGAATTCATCTTTTCCGAAGTGCAACTCGTCAATCATAATACTTCAAAAATGATATCATCAAAGAACTCTAACGAACAGATCAATAAAACTTTCAGTCTTAACAACGCTATAAACATTTTTGACATAGACTCCTAGCACATGCCGTCAACTTGTATACGAAAATTTGTATGTAAATTATAAAATTTACTTCTACGAAGATCGGGAAAAAATAACGAAAGCGACTGAATTTCAGTACCCACGCATCAAGGTACCGAATGACTATTTACTCGCGATTTTCTCTACTTACAATAGATTACCATTATTTTACTTTTGTACCATGTATCGGTAAAAAAAGTATAACCCTGTCAAGGACGGGAATTCATTTGTACGTTTTCGCAAAAAAAAAAAAAAAAACGCGAAAACTTTACCGTCTAACCTGAATCGCTATCTCCTTTAGAAAGAACACTCGTTTATATCTCAAAGCTCAAAGGAGATGAATTAAGTCTTGATTTCTCGGATGCTGGTGAGTGAAACGATGGTGTGTTCTTGTGAAATGGCTGCGAGTTCCTTCAGCCATTCATCTAATACAACAGCACACAGAACCACGTTCTGTTCTGGACTGATTTCATTTGGCGATTCCCAAGAAGACCTCTTGTAATATCTGATTTAAAAAAATTAAAATTCTATGTAGATCATAAAATTTAAATAAATTTTAAGAAAATAATTTATATACCTGTATCCGGAGCCATCTCCGATAGCTGTTACTTCATCCTCAGATATACTTGTCTGTTGACTCATTGTACTTAATAAACTGTTTGGTCCTGAATTACTGCTCGATCTTTTGATTTGCGCTTTGAACATTTGGGAGAGCGAAGATGTCAAACTTCTTCTTTTTGGCTCACCTGGAATTAAAGTATACATAATTAAATAATACTATCACAGTTAATCATAAATTGAGATAAAAATAATTCGAGTCTAATTCAAAATACATCGTGAATACCTCGTGAAAATGGCTCGGTGGGCGCTTGTTGTGCAATTGGAAGACTTGGTACAGAAGATTCTTTATCATTTTTTTTCGCATTCACTAGTCGGTCTTCTCGATTGATAAGGAACATTCTTGCTTGTTCCACTAATATGTCGACACCTTCGTATTTTGAAAGAAACGTATCTATTTTTTGTTTCAATGATGCCAGTATCTAATAATGAAAAAAATGTTGTATTTCTAAGTGTGGTTAGAGATACCGTGTTTAACTTGTTTGATTTTGATTTTCACAATATCACAATAAATAATTAAAATACCAACCTGAAAAAGGGATCTGATACTTGGCTGAAAAACTAATGAATGATTCAGCAAAAAGGATTGCAACAGTGGCTGCGGGTAAATGGCAAGCCTACTTATAAGCCCTGTCAAATGCAAATTCACGTAAACGTTATTGCTCATCATACATTCGAGTTTTCGTAATACAATGTCTAAAAATATTCCAACATCGGGCTGTCCACAAATATCATGGTGTAAATTTTCTTTTCCGTGCCCTGTCAGTGAATAAGGAATAGTATTCGTTACATCAACGTTTTCTTTATTTGTCTGAATATTGGAATTCTCATTTGGGCTAACTACTTGATCCTCGATGACTTCGTGATCAGGAGTCGATTCGGATGATCCTTTAAGCGCGAAACTTTCATATCCACTACTTTCACCAAGAGATAAAAGCGAATTCATAGCCGTATTTGACTCGTCGATCCCACTGTCTGAACCTTTCTTGTCAGAAAGTTGAGTTTCACCATTTTCAGGGCTTCCAACATCTTCGCTGAGCAATTCCGCGATATTAGCGTCAAGTTTTTCTTGTTCTTCTTTCGATAAGATTGTTGATCTTGATACAGTAAATTCGTCCGTCCAACTCGTTTGGTCAGAATTCGTCGTGTTTTCCTCTAAGATAGATCGAACATTGTCTAAGATTTGTTGCATGGAAGAGTCTTCTGTTTGGAAGAACGCTTTCGATGAATCAACTGTCGAGGTACTTGTATCCTTATGAATTCTATCCGTTGATATAGTTTCTTCTGCTAAAGTGGTTGCACTACTAGTATTGCTTTCCTTTCTAGGTTCTCCATCATATAAACTAGACCAGTTGGAACAGGCAAATTGACAATCAGCGATTTTTTGTCTAGCATCACACAAGTATGCGTGATAATTCCCATACAGGCTATCTTGCAGTCTTGCATTGAAATTATTGGCTGCCGGCAACGATTTGACGTTTTCGTCGGGAGATGTGGAATTTCCTGGCAAAGATATTGCGGTTGGTAAGGAAATTGGTGATGACACTGTGATCAACGACGGTGTTGGAGAACAACAGTTTGGTGCAAGAGAGAGAAATTTATCAGCAGCACGTCCGAAAGGATCTATATCTCGAAGCCTTCGACGTTGGGAGAGCATGATGTGTGTACAAGGGCTAAGAGCCCCTAGGCAGAGTTCTAACATGACATCTTCGCAGTTCAGGTCAACTAAAGTTTCAAATAATCCAATCGTGACTATACCCAACTGAAAAAGAAAAACTTGCCATAATTTCTTACAACAAATTAATAAGTTTAAATAAAGTCTAAGGAAATACGTACCCTTGATCTAGATGATATCCTTTTTATAAGGCTATCAAGAATGCGGCAGTCATCGTAGTTATCCTCAGATAAAAATCTGACTAACGAGCGTAGTAATCCTGGCTCTGTTACTGACCGAATGAATAAGTCAAAGTATGCAGTTGCCGCTACCAATTCTTCTACAGTTGTCTATAAGTAATGAAAATTAATATTTGTGTCACTATTTATTTTTCCCGCTAACATGAAATAAGAATCAAATGAAAAGAAATGTATCTACATTATTTAAGCAATTTTTTTGGACATTGCAACACATTAAAATTACCAAGGTAAGGTATGTACATCTTTCTGATTTGGAATTCATCAGAACAAGCAGTTACATATGTTTCAAATAAACGAAAATCAGAAGAAGACGGAAACATTCCAAATTGGAAACATTAAATTAGTACGACACAACGTGCAAACTATGTACAAAACAGTTAAATAAAAGATTATAAACCTAACATATTATGTACAGTTTTCTTCATAAAAAAAGTGGTTGATACGAACCCGATAGTGAGGTGCATCAAGCTGATCTAGGGTCAAACCAAGAGAATCCTACGAGCACCGCGAAAGTGTCATTGTACAGCCACCAACAACCACAAGCAGAAAGGGTCAGTATCGACCGTTTATAGGCACTAACATTGACAATTTTCCTATCACTGTTGAAATCATTTATTTCGTGTGCTCTTACACTTGAATTTGCAATAAGCTGACAAATCTACCATCGGAAGCAATGGAAAATACTTGCCCAATTTTTAAATCCGATACCTTATCTGATACCTTACTTACATAATAGCTTGACACAAATTACATTGGATTTCACAATTAGTAAAAAAAAATAGCTGAATATATATATTACTTTTTTTTTTTTACTAAATTACTATCAATTTTGTATCAGAACCTATGCTTAATGAAAAGTTCTTATTTTTTGATAACATTTAAATTTCATTTTCCATTTTTTATCAGGCAAATTTTATATTAAAGAACTCAAACCAATTTAAAGTGTGCACGAAACTAATAAAGCAATAGTCCCCGAAGAAAGCCAATCATCATTTTAAAACATAATTTATTCGTTAAAAATCCTACAATCTGAGAAAAAATCATATAGTTCAGATTGTAAGTTGGAAATTAAAAGAATAATTAATATTGAAATCTAATAAATACCTGTAACAATGCAGATCCCATAACTGGAACAAGGAATCCTTGATATAGATACTCCAAAAGTTGCTTCTGTACCAATGGATGTGAAACTTGAACCACTGCATTGCAAAATTCTAAAGAATTTATGAGTTGCATAAGATCAGGCATGTCATTGACATCCTCTGGTGTCAAGCGATGCCAATCTTCAGTTTCAATATCCAACTTACGTGGAAGGAGGGAATACAAACCACTTAAACCTGTAGCTAATACCTGTGAAAGAAAGATCTCGTTTTCGAAAGTTCTTGTATCCAAATTTTTATTCAATTTACAAAATATACTTACGGGACAAACATTTGACTGATCAGCAATGTAAGAGGCAATAGCATCGTTTTTCTTCGATATCGACATGCACAGTAGCATAGCATCTCGAGCTTGCCGGCCAACAACACCTTCGCGATAAATGCGAGGTATCAGTAAAGTGAAGATGATAAATCTAAAATATTTGAGTACAATTTAGATTTGATAATATGTTTATACCTCAATTGTTCTTTTTCAATTCACAAAACAATTATATTGCATATTTTCATAAGATTATACTAACTGGTTTTTTCCGGATGACAGTGGTTGAAAAAACAAATCTAATAGGGCCATGTTTTGTACTAAAGTTACGCATAGTTGATGCAGTAGCATTATCAACTTCTTTTCTATTTCCAATGGCATGATATCATTCGAACAGTCTTCAAGTAATCGAAGCAGGGGTCTTGTGACAGGTTCGTGTGCTAAAAGGATCCCGCTATGTGATACGAGAAGTTCATACAGCTTTAACTGTTCGAGGCGCACAGCATCGCTAAACCTAAAAGTATTGGAAATATTTCAAGATAATGAGATAGCTATTTTATAATTATAATAATTTATAAATATTTATTTATTTTATTGAATCAAAACCCAATTTTTACAAAAATAAAAATAAACTTTGTAAAGGGTGTCTGACCCGTATAGTTCTCAAAATAAATAAATAAATAAATTTTCCAACATTAATAAGTTATTAATTTTTTCTTAATGAGCTGTTTTATTATAATAGTTTTTAGATATATTATATTTTAAATTGACTATAACAGTTCAATTGAAATATAACGTGTAAAAAAACATTAATATGTCATACCTTCCAGAATGAACACTCCATTCGTATAGTTTATTTAGTAGATTTTCACTAAGAAGGTGCTCCATACATGGAGAATGGGTTGGAGCAGAAACATGACGCCGTGCAGAAAGAGGAGATTCAGAATTTCGGAGTTCAAGAAGTAATAATGTTACCATTTGATCAACATGATTGACAACACCAAGGACATCGTCTTGACTGGGAATTCCATTTGGTGGCTGCGTATGTACGTAAGAAAAAATTATAATTTATAAATTATATCACAGCATTCTAAACATTTAAATTTTACTCACAAGAGTCTGTTGTATGATATCATGACTTTGTTGCCAATGTTTTCGAAAGCTGTTGTAGCAGGCAGTGGGGTCAGCATCTTTTGGAGGCGAGTCTCTCGACCGCTGTTTACTAAAACTAGTATGCAGTGGGCTACTTCTTAACCAACTCATATTAAAATTTCTTCAAAACTTAATTAGTTGTTGCCCAATAAGGCATCAAATTTGAATAATTATTCTTTGACAGGAATGAAGCTGCTGAACAGCAAGTCTCAATAATTTTGAAACAAAGCACATCCTTCGTTTTAAGATTGGTTCCTCGCAATCGATTTAAAAAATTGGTGAATTGATGTTTTCCCTGTGTTTTTCACAGTTTTTGGTAAACTTGCTAAACAATACATGGAACCACTACTGTACATGTCAGTTGTTATTGGTCGTTATATATATAGTATATGATTCAATATCCACAATTATTGTTATGAAAGTAACAAAAGTTCGATGTCATTGAGGTGTAGCAACTTTTATATGTATATATATCATTAAAATTGCATATTGACGAATTTTCTTGCATTCTACGTCTGTTATGTATCAAATTGACGCAATGATCATCTCCATGACTAATATAGATAGTGACTGGAGCTGATTTTGACTACTGGTAGCTATTGTATGTAATACGTAATTGCGTCGATAAGCCTCATGCAACCACTAAACAATTGCTATTGAAATCGTATTGTCAAATACATATATATACACATTGAAACGCTCAAAAACACGACATTCATCATCGAGATCACATCACATCGTCGCAAGCAGTCGCAAGTTTGGTTGCATGATGGCGAAATTAGCTCAATACATTCACACGTAGGTACACATATATACAACAGTCTCTGATATGTTTATGCATATCAGTGTATACAATACATACATATATATGTATATATAGGTATACATATATACACATGTGTGGTGTGATATCCCGTGCATACTTGCGGGCGCATTGTTAAATGAACATATGTATATATACATATGTATTTTATGTCCACATCGTCCGTATCATTTAGCCAGCTCTTCGCTTTATCAAGGATGTACTTATTATAAGGTGCGTTCGATTTTGGCTTTTTATCGTTCGTTTCTTATATCGTTCGGTATATCGTACTATAGTTCCTGATGTTCTAAAATAACGAAACAAGAGA